>RJWM01022698.1:0-33302 GCA_004363535.1 Dasyprocta punctata
AAGAATGGAGCCTAGATCAGGAAAGATGGCATACCCCTGTAATCCCAGCACTCAGGAGGCTTAGGATCTCGAGTGTGAGGTCAGTCTGGACTGCACCATGAATTCAAAGCCAGCCTGACCTACACAGTGAGATACTGTCTCAAAAGAATCTCAAAAGAATGAAGCCTAGTAATCAACATTTTTTTTTCAGTCCTGGGGATGGGCCCTACAGACATGTTCGAGACACAGTCTTATTATATTGCCTATGCTGGCCTTTAACACTCTTTCCTGCACTGCTGGGGGTTGAACCCAGGGCCTTCACACTCATCTACATACCTCCAGATTCTCTTTTTAAAGTTTTGAGACAGGGTTCCACTTAGTTCCTAAATTGCCCAAGCTAGGCTTGAATTTACAACCCTTCTGCCTCACACTTTCCAGGGTGCTAAGACTACAGAAAGGGTGCTGAGCTGGGCAGTACTTAGCAGGCTTTTAAGCATCTCTCCTAGGCATACATCACACTGCCCAAACCCAAGAGCCAGGACCATGTGTACGTTAGGCAAATGCTCTATCCCTAAGCCACACCCCCAACATTCTTTTAAGGTTTTTTGGATGGTATTGGGGATTGAACCCAGGGCCTTTGCACTGAACTACATCCTCTGCCCTTCTGAGAGAGAAACTCACCATGTTGCCCAGGCTGGGCCTGAACTTGCAATCCTCCTGCCTCAGTCTCTCAAGAGTGCTGGATTACATTTATGGGTCATCATACTGGGTTTAAGGCAGCTCTTAAATTGAGAAGAAATGGGTTTTTTTTCCTTGCAGCACCGGGGATCGAACTCACAGCCTCATGCCTGCCAGACAGGGGCTTAAACCACTGAGCCAAACTCCCAGGCCTAGTTTTTTGAGGCAGGGTCACGATACATAGCTTAGGCCGGCCTTGCGCTCACACTGTAGCCCAAGCGGGCCTCGAACTCACAACGCTCCACCTACCTCAGCCTCCTGTGTGCTGGGATTAAAGGCGTGCGCCACCACGCCCCGCACTCAGACAATGGTTTTGAGTCAAGGTCTTGCTATGTTCCAAGCTGCCCTCAAACTTGTGGCAGTCCTCCTGCCTGAGCCTCTTGAGTGCTGAGACCACAGGCACGCATCACTACACCTGGCTACACTATCTGATTCATTTTGATGTGAAAACTTCATCTTGGTGCTCAAAATCAACAGTGTTGGCTTCATCTTCACTTACTACCGTTCAGCCAAAACGACTGCTTTGGTACTTATTATTTCTGGTATTCACTGAGTCTCATGCAATCAATTAACAAATACCAAGGTAAATTGTACTTTGAGAAGTATTCCTCTACACACGAACAATAAATAATTCCTACAGAAAAACGTAGGAACCTTCTCTTGTCATAAAAGTAACTCAGAAACTTTCAAGTACTGAGACAGGAAAAAACAATTTAAAAACAGTTACCTGGTCCAGTTTACGTTTCAATGTAGATACTTCCTTGGGGTTGGAAAAAGTGATATCCAATCCAGGTGAGATAGCATAGATGAACTCTATCTCATATTCTCGTGCAGCAGAGATGAGAGTCATAAGTTGCTCTAAAGAACAAAGTCCATGTTTTTAGAAAGTAGGACAGAAAACTGAAAGAACCTTCACTTTCCAAATGAAGAGATCATTTCTTTCAACTTTATAAGAAAAATTCCTTAAACTTTACAAGATTATCATGTCCAGTATGACAATAGGCCATTGAAATGGACAAAAGCCTGAAGTGATTTAAACTCATACTAAGATAAAAAGACCCAGTTTCACATTTTTTATTTGAACCAACAGAAATCAAGAGCCCATTCTTTTTCAATTCCAAATAGTTTCTTATCCTTTTTCAGGAAACAAGCAAAAATAAAGTATTTTCATTGCCTTTTTTCAAAAGTACTGGGGCTCGATCCCCAGGGCCTCAAAAAAAAAAAAGTACTGGGGCTGAGCATGGTGGCAGACATCTTTAACCCCAGTTTTCTGGAGGCTGAGGCAAGAGAACTGCCAAGAGTTTGAGGCCAGCATAATTACATAGCAAGACTCTGTCTCTAAAAACAACCCCCAAAGTACTGGGTTGTCAATTCTCTACTGAACCATTTCTATCTTAGTGTTTAAAAGATATAAACGTAGAGCCGGGCGTGGTGGCGCACGCCTTTAATCCCAGCACTCGGGAGGCTCAGGTAGGAGGAGCGTTGTAAGTTCGAGGCCGGCCTGGGCTACAACGCGAGCGCAAGGCCGGCCTGAGCTACACAGTGCGACCCTGCCTCAAAAAACCAGGGCTGGGAGTTTGGCTCAGTGGCTTAAGCGCCTGCCCTGGCAGGCGCGAGGTTGTGAGTTCAATCCTCAGTACCGCAAAAAAAAAAAAAAAAAGATATAAACGCTATTTTTGGGGGGGCTGTTCCAACAATTGAAATTCCTAAATAACAATAGAAAATGTTTTTCTAAAAACCAGGATTAAATGATGGCTTTAACAATCCTAATCATTCATCCTTGTATCTACAGGAAAAATATTCCTTATAGATTTTAAGCCTTTTTTTTTTTTTTTTTGGAGACAGGGTCTATGTAGTTCAGGCTCACTTTGTACCCCAGGCTAGCCTCAAACTCATAGAGATAATCCTGCCTCTGCCTCCAGGGTGCTGGGATTACACATATGTGCCACCATGCCCAATAAGCCTTCATAATATAGACAGTTTTTCTAAATAAATTGAAACACTAAACATGTACTAATAAAAATTTAACAATTAAAGAAACTGTCAGGTGGCCGCCTATAATTCAAGCACTTGGGAGGCTGAGACAGGAGGATCACCCACGTTTGAGTTCAAGGCCAACCTAAACTACATAGCAAGACTCTGTCTCAAAAAAACAAAAACATTTTAAAAATAAATTGAAGCATGACTATATATTCTCTTTGAACACCATTCAGTGGTATCTCATCTACGCTTTAATTACTGATCAAATTAAATTTCATTACTAGCCCCATCAAGAAGTTAAAAGTACACTTAAATTACATATAGTAAAGAACAACAGTAGATAAGAGTAAATCTTGATTACTTCATAAATCGCCTAGGCTTCACTCAAACTTGCAGTTCTCCTGCCTCAGCCTACCAGAGTGGTGGAATTACAGGGATGTACACCCTATGCTTATTATTTATCTTGATTATACTTATTTGTAGCACCTTAACAGTTAAGCTAGGTGCTTCAGGTGCTTTGCCCTACCTATTCTTGCCTGAAGTGACACCTTTCAAGTGGCCATTGTGCAGATCACTGGCAGAAGTAAAAGGGTATCATTTATGACCACAGAACAAGTGAGATCAGATTGGCACACCCATGATTCACACTTACAGCTATGACTTCTTTTGTGCCAGTCTTTCAGTCTACAGTAGCTCACAGACTACTGGAGCTACCAGAAAACCGGGAATTATAAAATGAAAATTACAGAATTATATATATATATATACACACACACACATACACACACAAGAGCTTTAAAATTATATAAATACATACATAGCTTTCTCTTCACACTGTTTATGGATTAAAAAGAAAAAGATTACCAGCTTCCTCCACTGAATACATCTCCCGCCAAAACATCCTATGTTTGTAGTCATCTTTTGGTGCATACAAGTATGTGTTTAATTCCCATTTTTGAAGCCTAAAGGGAAAAGAAAATTACATATATATAAACAGGCAACATTAGTAAGTTATGAATCTCAATATTCTTCCTCTTTTTGGAGCATCTCCATTTCATATAAAACTAGCAACAGTCTAGAACAGTAGCTTTTAAACTAGTAATCAGTGGGAAAAAATTAAGTATCACCAGGTATATCAACATATTGGCATCGAATAAAAGCACAATTCTGGGTGACAGCTGAAACCCAAAACCTGTTCAAGCTTCCCCAGGAAAAGTCTGAACACCACCTGTACAGCCCAGGTACAGGCCAAAGTAAAGTAAGTTCTGTAACTGAAAAATCATCAACTTGTACCAGGAATATTTAGTGTCAGTATTTCTCTAAAAGGAAATGCTACCACTTTTAGCACGCATCATATAATAAAAATTTACCTTCTAAAAAGTTCTTTTCTCTGTTCCATAACCCAGGGTCTTCCATAAAATCCTAGATTTCAAGTAAGAATAAAATTAACTTCAAGTTTCAAAATGTGGTAAGCTTTATTGAGAAACATTACTAAACATAAAATACAATCCTATTTTTAAAAATATGCACAACACACCAAATGCAACTTTTATATCCTTTTTCCTCAGATAAATTTTATTTTTCTACCATAACATTTACTACTTACACAAAAATTATTTAAAAACAGGTAAAATAGCCAGATGTGGTGGCACACTCCTATAATCCCAGCATTTGGGAGGCTGAGGCAGGAAAATCGTTTGCAAATTTGAGACCAGCCTAGACTTAGGTACAGGCCAGGTACGGGCGCCAAAGTACTACAAAGTGAGCCCAAGGCCGGAATGCACTGCATAGTGAGGCCCTGTCTCAAAAAGACAAAAACAAACAAACAAACAAACACCAAGTAAACTTACCTCTTTACTGCAAAACAGTTATACCTTTTTCCTCCCCAATTCTAGGAATAAACCCAAAGCCCTTAGTGTGTAGACAAGTACTCTACCACTCTCTGCAAAGAGTATTTGAATCTTACAAAAGAAAGCAAACTAATAGTAACAACTGCTACCTAGGAGACGGTGGTAACTGGCTTCTAGAGAGATGAGGCGAGATAAGGTAGTAAAATCAGGGACGGAATTAGAAAATAAAGATTAATTTATGATTTTCGTAGTACTGGGGATTATGTGGCCTCACAAATGCTAGGTAAAAAAGCCCTACCACTTAGCTACATCCTCACCTTTTCAAACACTTTATTTAGGCTGCTCTCCAACTTTCTATCCTTTTGCCTCAGCATCCTGAGTAGCTGGAATTAGTCATGTGCCACCATATCCAGCAGCCACCACCTTTGTAAAAAGGTCTTCTAGGTGTGGTGTCCTGTGGCTGTAATCCCAGCCCTAAGCAGGGTGAGACAGGAGGATCACCATTGAGTCTGAGGCCAGCCGGGTTATGAACGTCAGTTCTGGGCCAGCCTGAACTACATGTGACTCTGTCTCAAAAACAAAAGTTCCTATAACAAGATATATTATGATAGCCATTTTGGATTTACTATTATCCTGTTTTGAAGTCCTGTATTGCATTCATTGTTTTGTTTTTATTGGTTCTATTTTGTTTGTTTTGTTTGATTTTACTATGTCTGAAGATAAGGGCAGCTATTTTGAAGACAAGAGGCATTATACTAACTATTGCTAATTTCCTATTACCTTGTTTCAAAATCTGTGTCACTTACACTGTCTTGTTCTGATGGGCTTTATCCTGTTTTATTTTACTTGGTTTTATTCTAAAATAAAAATTTTTTTAGAAGTTCCTAACCAAGGGGCAAAAAGGAAAAAAGGAAAAAGAGGCCTATAACCATCTTCATGACAGATTCAACAGCAAAAGTGCTTTAAATAGCAAACTTAATCCATCTTAATTCCAGAGTAAAAAATTGAAATGAAAACTTAAAACACTGATGACAAGCCCCAGTGTCCACTGTCAGAAACAAACTGGTAGACTGATGATCTAAGTTGTTATACAGACACCAAACTGGGGTTGGTTTGAAGCTTCCTAAGTGTGCTAATTAATAACTCTACCAAATATCCCTTACAGCTTGCCTATCTTTTACTTTTGTCTCAAGCTAATAATCAACACCAACGGATAAGAACACTCTCTCAGGAGTACCATGAACACTGCCAATGAAAGTATTCTCAACATGAAACTACTTTGCTCCTTAAAGGTCCCAATCCCCAGGCCAAATGATTACTCTGCACTACAGAAAGAATCACAGGGACCAAAGAAAAACTCATTATATACCAACATACCAAACTGAAGCATTTTCAATATTGACAATTCATTGTTATTTACTTACAGGTGACATTATTTACTTAGTTGTACTGAATGGGAAAGGTCAACCAGAGCTACAACCCTAGCTATTTTTGGAGAAAGGGTCTTGCCATGCTGCACAGGCAAAACTTGAACTTGGGGATCCTCCTGCCTCAGGCTCCCTTAGTGCTGATTACAAATGAGAATCACCAGGCCAAGGCTTTAAAACATTCTTAAAACTTGTATTGTTTTTTTCTCTTCAAAGAAAAGTCAGTAGACATCCATTTAGAAGTACTCCAACATAAGTTTTCCAAGTGTCTAACTTTAACCTTCAGAAACTGCCTGCGCCTTGATAGTCAGGTTTAAAACTTGGTTAATTTGCATCACAAAGAGGAAGTAGCATGGTTAATGCAAGACTTAAAGCCAACAAAGGTTTGTGAGAGCAAGAAACAAAAGAATCCCAGCAGTTAACAACAGCATTTCTGATCCTCTGTTTTAGGAACCATGCCAACCAAGAAGCACAACGACAGTAAATCTGCCTTGGGTCAGGTGTTCGGTTACCAAGGAAACAGGAGGGAAGAGGAGGCCAACAGATGACCACTCCTGAACACAATTAACATACCTTTTAACACTATTGCAAACAAACCAATTTAAATCACAATAAGCCCTGTCTTTTAATTTCTGAGGTATAATGGTCTGGCACGTTTCCTGAAACTCACTTCAGTCTAGTTTTCAAATTTCTATATTCAGCACTTCTTCCTCACCCACCACCCCCTCATCTCACAAAACACATTCTTTTTCTAAAATCTCCCTTCACTCTGAACAAGCTCAATAAATACATCAACAAGTCATACGAGGCAGTCATCTCTTCATATTCCGAAACAGTCCTCCCCCCCATCCTGCAAGTTAACTTTGCTGAACCCCTCCAAGCCTCCCTGCTGCTACACAGTATGTTCTCCCCCAAACTAAACTTTATCTTAAAACCCACAATCGCCGACCTTTCAATACAATGTCTTATGGAGACAACCTGGGAAGATGATACTCTCAACCAAGAGCAACTCTTCTATTTCTCTTTCCAGACTTTTTTAGTTTTGCACAAAGACTAATGTCTAATAGGAGAGAACTAATTTGACAACTAGAAAACCCTAGATAAGCCAAAATACTGCATTTCAGAAAATTCAAATAAAGCCTGCACTCAAGAAAAGAACACTACTGATTGGTGCTTCTAAGGAATGCCAGGCGGGGCTGCCCATTCTCACCCAGAAACTGTGATCATCTGGTAATTTTCCTTCACCACTAAATGTTCAGCGTACTTTTAACCGCAAATGGGAGAACATTTTTAAGCCTCTTCTATAATCACAAAGTTCGAATCCCAAATCCTGACGCTTTTAAGGATGTTAACAAAACTACACCTTCCCCCCAAAAAAACAACAGTGGTACAGTACAGCAGATGGAAATGACCACAATTTTCTAGGTTGAAAATGATTCTTCAAAGGGGCAGGGGAGTTTACTGGCCAGTAAAGAATTTCTAAGCTGGGAGGAATTTGTAATACTATAGGTTAACTGCTTTTTTCAGGAGTAAGAACATGTCTGTATCGGTTAATTTTATTTTTTTTCTCAAAGGGTGGGGACAGGAGCACTAGACTCACGCATGCACGCACGCATTTTAATTATTTACTTATTTTTTTCCTGGCTACTGGAAATAGATCCCACGGCCTTTACACTGACATCCTCGGCCCTGACACAGGGTCTTGCTAAATTGCCCAGGCTGGACTGGAACTTGTGACCCTCTAGCCTCAGCCTCCCGGAGTGCTGGGATTACAGGCTTGCATCATCACCACGCTGGGCACGTTTCTTCATTCGACAGCAGAAAAACCTAAATAGAATCCCAAGATACAAAGCAGTGCAACTCAGAACCTAACAAGTAGCAGGCTCCTTATAACGACCTCCTCCAAAGTCGGTCTGGCTCCAAACCCAAGCCGGGAGAAAGCAGGAGGCCCGTTAGCTGCCAGAGAGGACCAGAGGCTGTTTACGGACGTGAGGAGGGAACAGCGCCCACCCCGACCTCACCCTACAGCACGCAGTGCCTACTAGCTAACTCTAGGGTAAGCACTATCTGCCGCCCCCGGGGCGGCGTCGGCGCCGGGCGGACCGGGTTCGCTCACCTTCCACCACGCCGCACAGGAACCTCCGGGCTCCTCCGACGGCCCCGGCTGCCGCGGTGGCCACGGCCGCAGCCCCGGCGGGGTGGTCGTCTCCAGGGCCCGAGGCCGCCTGCGGCTCCAATGAGGCCCCTGCAGAAGCGACGGGGCTAGAGCTGAGCTCTGCATCCCGCTCTTCCAGCGCCGCCTGGCCTTCCTTCTGGACCATCCTCCCGCCGCCCGCCGCCGCCGCCACCTCCACCTCTGCCTGCGTCTCAGGGAGAGGACCTCGGCCCGGCGCCCCTCCCCCCGCGGGGCGCGAGTGCCCGGATGCGAAGGGCGGCGGCGAGGCTTTGTCAGCCCCGGCCTTGGCGCGGACGGCGGCAGCCCGCGCGGAGAGCTGAGCCTGGCCTCGCGTTCCTGGAAGCCGACGTCAAGGACCCTTGTCTCGCGCCCACAGTCTACTGTCCGCCAGCAACTGGAGTCCGCTCGCCGCACACCCCAAGCCGCGGGTCTCCGCTCTGCCGCCTCCGCCACCCGCTTCCTGTTTATCCGCACTGCGCCTGCGCCGCAGACCGGCTCAGACCGGTCCCTTGGCCCGCGCCCCTCCTCCTCGGACGGGTCTAATATGCGGGCCCGGGAGGGGGTGAATGGAAGAAAGCGGATGCGAAACGCGCGCGGAATGAGGGCAGTGGACTGTACCACTTAGGTTTGCCCCCCTCCCAGGGGAGCCCAACACCCTGGGACGGACCACTACCCGCCTCTCGAAGGGTGGTGTAGGAGGAGGCCGCAACCTGCGCGGGCGGCCGGGAGAGGGGAGGGCGAGGAGGGGAAGTGTTTACTCTGTCGCGGCGCAGGCGCGGAAACGGGGCCTCGCGTTCTTAAAGAGGTAGGCTTGCGCTGACCTACTTTCTCTGGACTCATCACGTCCGCCGGATCCAGGCTCGGTTCTAGGAGGACGCAGTTCCTGCGCGCTCAGCCGACCTCTACGCCTTGAATCATTTTCCCATCCGCCCCCTGCCGGCTATTCCCACTTAAAAACGCACGTCTTCTTTCCTTCCTTCAGCAGGCCCTTCTTGACCTTGCCTCATCCTGGACCCTGGCGCCTCTAGGAGCTCACTGTGCGGTCGGCAGGAATACGCAGGCACACCGAATTAGACTCATGGATTCACTGCGGTCCAGGGCAGATGTGATGAGTCGAACTACAGCAAGAATCGCCTCTGAGCTACATCCCCCAGCCCTTTTATATTTTTTTTCCGTTTATATTTTTTTAAGATAGGGTCGCTTAGTTGACCAGGGTGGTCCCAAATTTGCGATCCTCCTGCCTCGGCCTCCCAGAATGCACCCACAACGTGTCCTGTTCGCCACACCTGGCGACTCATAGAATTCTTGCATGGTGTACCCAAGTGTCTCGGGAAGTAAGAGGGAATAACAACTAACTCGTTGCTTCACTTTTAGGATGGATCATAAAAATGAGAAGGTGACCAGACTGAGCCGGACACACTAGATTAGTGGAACAACAGCTTCCAAAAGTAGGGAGGGGTGGAAGGTATGGCTTGTTTGGGATGGGGAGTGTTCAGTGTAAGGTGGCATGAGATTCCTTGAGCCTCAGCGTAGATGTAGTGTCCTCTGGCATTCTTGAGCCCTGAGAGAGCCGCTCCGCCCCTACCCCAACCCCCACCTTCACGCCCCCTGCTGCTGTTGTGCGTTCCGGGAGCTTCCGCAGTACCGTCATAATGCACTTGACATTTATGGTGCTGGAGAGATGTGTCTCAACTTGCAAGGAACATCATCTCACTTTTGTATTTCGATGTGCTGTTTAACTAGATATTTGACTCTAGCAGTAGCCCAACTTGTAACTCGAGGGATTCTTACAGTCCTTTGTAGTCTTGGATTGTCGCGATGGGGATTAGGAGCAAGTATTTCTTTTCTCTGCTTTGTTCTTTCTTTCCAGTATGGAACATTTCATAAATTGGCGCATCATTAGAGCCCAGGGTCATGCTAATCATCCCTCTGTGGCTCCAGCTTTTGTGTGTATGCTGCCGAAGCAAGCATTTTCTTGTGGGACCTTTTGTGTTGATAGTTGAGGACCCAGGGGCCCCGGAGGCTCTCACTGTAGGTGAGGTCCCGGTCTTGTCACACTTGTCTCTCCGCTTCATTCCTCACACCGTGGGAGCTGCTAACAAGGCGGCGGCCACAGTTTCATCTACTCTCCACTGCCCAGCTCAGTTCTGTGATCTAGGGAGGGTTAACCCTCAGTATCTCTGTTTCTCAAGCACGAAGGGTGCTTTTTGCTATACATTTTCTTTCCATGGCACACCCCTGCTCCTCGCCCCTCCCAGCCTACCTACAACGGGAACCATTACTGGGTAGGTCTAGGATAAACAGTGAGAATTTACAGTTGCATTGGAGAAAGAAGATAACAAATTCAATATATACACAGAAATGCACAATGTCTAAGTGCGGTAAAGGGGAAAGCTAGTGATTTGATAAGTGCAACAAGAAGAGCTACTTCAGGTGATCAAACAGCAGTAATCTAGGTGAGTAATAATAGTGGTTTGGACTAAGTAAAAGCACTGGTGTGGAACTGTCGACCAAAGAAACGGGTGGAGAGACAGCAAGGGAAAGAGAAATGAAGACTTAAATTTCGAAGGGCTGAGGATATAGTTCAGTGATAGAGCAGTTCTCTAGCATGCAGGAGGCCTGGGGAGGCCCTAGCGCTGAGAAAAGAAAAAAAGGTTTTGTTGTTTTAAAACTGAGCAAGGGGGAAAAGGAACCCTTCTCCACTGTTGGTGGGAGTGCAGACTGATGCAACCACTATGGAAATCAGTGTGGAGATTCCTCAGAAAACTAGGATTGGAGGTCCCATTCAACCCTGCTATTCCCCTTTTTGTTATCTTCCCAAAAGAATTAAAAGCATCATGCCACAGCAAAACATGCACACCCATGTTTATAGTAGCACAGTTTGCAATAGCCATATCTTGCAAACAGCCCAAAGGCCCATGAACCAATGAATGGATAAAGAAGACGTGGGGGGTTTTAATATATAATGAAGTACTACTCTGCCATAGAGAAGGATAAGCTCCAGACATTTCTTCTAGATAAATGGCTGGATCTTGAAACCATTCTCTTCAGTGAAATAAATCAGACACATGTAAATACCCCATTGTTTCTCTGATGTGAGAAACTGAAAGTGTAAATAAGAACCAAAATGTATAAAAGGTATTGTGAAACAGAAAATGTTCAGATGGGGAGAGGAACAAGGGAGAGGGGAAGAGGAAAAGAAAGATGGAAAAAGTAAAATGAGAAAAGTAGGGAAATATGGAAACAGTTTTTGTAAATGGGGAAGGGAAGAGGAGTTGAAGGGAGGGGAGGAGAATGGGGAAAAAAATTAATGTACAGCCGGGTGTGGTGGCACACACTGGTAATCCCTGCACTTGGGAGGCTGAGGCAGGAGGATCTTTGCGAGTTCGAGACCAGCCTGGGCTACAAAGTGAGCTCAAGACCAGCCTGAACTGCATAACAAGACCTTGTCTCAAAAAGACCAAAAAAAAAAAAAATTCAATGTATAGCTAAAATGTACCAATAAAATCTGATTGGAGAACAAAAAACCTGAGCAAGCCGGGCGTGGTGGCGCACGCCTTTAATCCCAGCACTCAGGAGGCTGAGGTAGGCGGAGCGTTGTGAGTTTGAGGCCGGCTTGGGCTACAACGCGAGCGCAGGGCCAGCCTGAGCTACACAGTGCGACCCTGCCTCAAAAACCAGGGCCGGGAGTTTGGCTCAGTGACTTAAGTGCCTGTCTGGCAGGCATGTGAGGTTGTGAGTTCGATCCCTGGTGCCACAAAAAAAAAAAAAAAAAAAAAAAAACCTGAGCAAGAAGGCGGGTGTTCATACCACAGCAGTATACGCACGCCCATGTTTATGAACGGCAGCAAAGTCTGTGCCTGCAAAATGTTGGAAACAGCCCATATGTCCATCAACTGAGGAATGTGGATAAGATGTGGGGGTTTTTATGCAATAGAGCACTGCTCTGTCATAAAGAAGGATACACTTGAGACATTTCTAGGTAAATGGATGCACCTTGAGACCATACTCTTAAGTGAAATAAACTGGACACACGTTGTTTCTCTAGTGTGAGAAACCAAAAGTGTAAGGACCAAAATGTGTAATTGTGAAGTAGGCAGAAAGTGTTCAAATGGAAGGGGAGCTAGAGGTGGGGAGTGGGAAAGGAAGAAGAGAAAAGAAAAAATAGAAACGAAGCTTTTATATATAAGAGGAAGAGGGGTTGAAGGGAGGGGAGATGATTTGGAAAAAAAAATCAAGATAAAGATCATGTACAGGTGCAAATTCCCCATGATGAATATGATCATTGTGTGTACCTAATTTAAAAAAGGAGCCAGGTGTGGTGGCGCATGCCTGTAATCCTAGTACTTGGGAGGCTAAGGTAGGAGAATCATTGCAAATTCAAGGCCAGCCTAGACTACAGAGCAAGCCTCTGTGTCAAAAAAAGAAACAAACGAAAAAATGAAGGTAGATGTTGGTGTTACTGAGAATGAAGGAGACAGAAAAGGCATGAACCTTTCTGAACATTCCGAACATGTTAAAATGGACCACTGAGGGCCGGGAGTTTGGCTCAGTGGCTCAAGTGCCTGTCTGGCAGGTGCGAGGTTGTGAGTTCAATCCCCGGTGCTGCAAAAAAATAAATAAATAAATAAATAAATAAATAAAATAAAATAAAATGGACCACTGTACATTTACATGAGGTGTCAAGTCGGCAGTTATTTACATAGGTGATGGCAATCAGAGGAGCATTCCGAGGATACACACAGGAGCCTTAGATAGTGTATAAAGTCACGGGATTGCCAGGAATGGTGGCACATGACTGTAATTCCTGCACTCAAAAGCTCAGGCAGGAGGATCTCAAGTTTGAGCCCAGCCTGGGCAATTTAGAGATTTAGTAGAATCCTGTACCCCACCCCCCAAAAAAGCACCAGGGATGTACTCAGTGCAAAGGTCCTGGATTCCATATCCCCTCTCGCTCCTGAGATGAGGTATGGAGAGGAGGCTCTGGTATGAATTTTGGTGCCCAAGATTTAGAATTTAAGTTAATAAGGAGTCTACAAGGGAGGCCTGAGAAGTACCTAAAAAGATAGGAAGGAAACAGGAAATTCTGGAAGGCAAGGGAGGAGAGAGTTTAGAGATGATGACATGGTCAGAATCAGACCAGTGGCCCTAATGAAATGCTGTGGACACCAGCCTGCTGGCCTGCCTGGACACCTGTGTCCTGTCACTGGTTACTTCTATCTCACTGGTGATCCTCAGCCTAGCATTAACTTCCCTTGTACTTGGATCTACCCTAAAACGTGAGGCAGCTACCGATCTGGTGCAGTTATATTTACCTACTCATTGTGCTTATTCACGCAGTTGAATGCCTATTACATGCCAGGCCACAAGGGGGAAACGGCCCAGGTACTCAAGGAGCCCTAAGGAATTCACCATGTATCAAAGAGAAGCAAACAATGACTCCAGCGAATTCAGTTACAAACTGAGAGCAGCAGAGCCTGTCACACTGTCCCTTCCTCAGATGACGCATGGCACACACAGCGTCCATCCTTCATACACATCTTCACAGTGCCCCAGAGCCACTCTTGACAGAGACTTGGGGGGCGGGGTCTAGGCTTGATCCTGCAACGAATTCACCTGGTAAATCGCGAGCAAATTCTCTGGCTCCTCTGAGGCTGTTTCCTCATTATGGATCACATTTAAAATGTCCCCCGTGAGCCAGGTGTGGTGCTGCAAGAACGCCTTTAATCCCAGCACTCAGGAGGCTGAGACAAGCTCCCCATGGGTTCAAGGCCAGCCTGGGCTACATAATGAGTCTAAGGCCAATCAGAACTACACATAGTGAGATCCTGTCTCAAAAAGAACCACCAAAGTAAAATTAATATCCCCCCAAGATTCCTGCATTTGGAAGAAAACTGGGTAATCGGGGCACCATACTCATCGTTCTGGATTGAGCTCTGTGGGCTCGTGCCGGCTCGCTGTTAGGAGTGGGGTGCGGGGCGCTGACTTGCTGTTAGGAGTGGGGCGCTGGGTCACTGGGTAGACCTGAAAGGGTATCTTATTCTTTCTTCTCTCTCTTCTGGTTACCATGCTCAGCTCCCTCCCACCACACCCTTTCTGCCTTGGAGCCAGCTGACCATGGACTGAAACATGAGCCAAAATCAACCTCTCTTCCTTTAAATTGTGGTCATCTTGGGTATTTTGTCCCAGAGATAACGAAGTGACTAAGACAGCTCTGTAAAAGGGAAGGCTGAGGGACAGACTGGGTAATGGTGGTTTTGCTTTTTTCAACATTTATATGTATTTATATGTATTTGTCACCAAAAGATCACAATGAGGTCACAAAAAAGTAGGCTTACTTTAGTTCACAATAATAGGTCTAAAACAAATATTTAATCTCTACAGTTCATAATACTTGTTTAAATTTAAAGCAGTTAAATACTTGAAACTAGTAAAAAAGAATCATAAATAATTCAGACTTTAGAAACTTATAAAATGAAAGGGCATACATTTTGTTTTGTGGTACTGGGGAGTGAACCCAGGGCCTTTGCACTGAGCTACATCTCCCCTTCTTTAATTTTATTTTGAGACAGGGTGTTGCTAAATTGCTCAGGCTGGCCTCAAACTTGTGATCCTCCTGCCTCAGCCTCCTGGCTAGCTGGGATTACAGGTGAGCATTATTGCACTCAGCTGTAAACTAGAAATTCTTGATTAGTTTGTAAGAATGCCAAAAGACAGCTTGCTTGGCATAGTCTTCAGGATATCATCAACACCCCGTCCTTGTGTTCTCTCAGCTTCTAGGAGTAAGATTTTTGTGGGGGCCTGTGGCTAGGTGGTTTGAACCAGTATAGAACCTGAGACTTGTTCTCCTGCTAAGACAGCATCAGACTCAAAATGACAGGCAATTTCTTGAGGATCTAAAAGGCTGCAGGCACATGAGTTAGGGTTGTGCAGTATTTATGGGGAAAGAACAAAAAAGCAGAGACAGCAGCCAGTGCATAGCCATTGTATTTTATTGGATCTGGTATATTTCTTATTTTACAAAATATACAGAGGGGCCAAAAATGCCAAGCAGTCAACAGTGTCTGACTCAGCAGGGGCTCCCTGGGGGCTCTTCCCTCACTCTGGCTGACTGAACAAGCAGGGATATTGAGGGGCAACAGCATGGCAGGGGTGCTGATGAGATGGGAACCAGGTCTGACAGTCCCTGCCGTCCTGGTGTGCCCGACTGAAGAACAGGCCCTAGGGAACTGAGGAGGCTGTGTGTGCGGTGATCAAAGGTGGCCCCCCATGGAGCGATGCCGTGCCTGCCTCCCTCCTTCCCTCTCCTGAGGCATCCACTGGGAAGGCTGACAGGACGCAAGTTTAGGGACAGCGCCCCAGTGAGAACTCAAAGCTGGAACTCTGGCAGCCCTCAGCCAGGACTCCTCCTCACCCGCGCTCCCCTGCCAGGGTCACCTCCACACAAAGCGGGGTGGGGAAGAGATTTCAGGGTGAGCCAGACAGCTGGATCCCAGGCTCCCCTAGGATACTGAGAAGGGTACAGAAAATTTCTAGAACATTTTTAAGGAGATGAGGCCTCCTGAACTATTTAGAAACCTATTCTAATGGCATGGGGTAGCATACTGCGGAACTTGGGAGCCCCAGCCCAGTTTGCCTGAGCTTTCCCCTTCTGCCCACGTTTCTGTGTTCTCCGTGCTCTGGACCCGGCCAACTTAACCACTGGCTCAGGCCCAAGACTCCGCCCTCTGCAGCTGCCTTACACAGGCTGGTCCGGAGGTTAGCTAGTGCTGAGGACGGAAGCTCACTCTCTGAGAAAGGAGTCTCGGGAAATACTTAGGAGACCCGGGGTGGGGCAGCACCATAGCAGGAGACGTTCCATCGAGTGGGGCTGGGAGGTAGGCAACCCTTCAGTTCCCATAGCAGGGCCCCTCCATGCTGGGTGTCGGCAGCAAAGAGCTGAGGGCTACTGAGCTGGGCACACCCACCAGATACACTCTGCCCCCTCTGGCCCCTTCAGCTCCAGGGATCTGGATACTGAAGCCCTGGTTCTTGGATCCCTGCAGCCCCACAGGTAGGGCTAGGATGAGGACGGACCTGGGAAGAGAAGGGTGAGGTCTGCCTGGCTGAGAGATGGTGCACAGTCCCCTAAGACACAGGGACCCCCTTTTCCAGGTGGGCTAGATGACGTTGTCAAAGAGCTGCATGGAGCGCATGATGTTCTCGTCCTGTGGCCATCGTTTAAGGAAGGCAAATTGGAGAGCAAGCGGGAGAAAAGGCTTATCAGAGGCAGGGAGGACGCTGAATCAGAGACGTGGACGTTCAGGGGCAGGAAGGAGACACCCATAGAGTCCGTGATAGAGGGGCTTGGGGCGGTGGGGAGTTAGGGAAGAGGTACTCTGCCCCGAGGAGCCTTTTCCAGCATCACTGATTCAGGCCTGGGATCCAGACCAAGGAAATGCAGAGGGCAAGGCCTGTACCTTTTGACAAGACTCGATGAATTCCTCAATGGTCACCACGCCGTCCTTGTTTCTGTCCATCTTCTGCAAGGGTCGGCAAGAAAGAGGCAGGCAGAAGTCAGGTAAGCTCATCGCTGGCTCCTGGCCTCCTCCCCTTACTCCAGAGCCCTCCAGCCTGCCCCACGCCAGGCACCTGGAAGAAGCTGTCCACGTGCTCTCGTGGGGCCTCCTCCCGGAGTGCGGGGTAAGTGTATTTACCCATCATATCATAGATGGACTTCATGATGTCAAGCATTTCCTGTTAGGCCAAGAGAAAAGATGCTTCCTCAGAGCCTCGGTCTCCAAACCAGAGGACCTCGGGCAGACCCCGCCTTGTGGTTGTCACCCAGCCCTCTGCATCTCCCCCACCCGCTTGCTCCCCAGCTCTCCAGCTGCCCTGCACCTCCTTGGTGATACAGCCATCCTTGTTGAGGTCGTACAGGTTGAAGGCCCAATTCAGCCTGTCATCTATTGTTCCCCGAAGAATCACTGACAAACCGGCCACAAAGTCCTGGGAAGGATATAGCAGGGAACTGTGTCTTCACAACCCCATCGCCCAACCCTTTCTCTGGCTGTGACCTGGACCACTAGGAAACAGGGTTCTCTAGCCCGCCTCCCACAGCTCACCTCGAAACTGACTGAGCCATCACGGTTGGTGTCAAAGGCGTTGAAAAGAAAGGTGGCATAGGTGCTGGAGTCTGCAGGAGTGCAGGGGAGGAAGATTGGTTTCCAGACCAGGACAGGGCCCCCCATGTCCCCACTTCCCAGCCCTCCCACAGCGCTCTCCTCCGCTCTGCCTAGAGAGGGTCAGCTGCTCACCTCCTTGAGGAAAGAACTGGGAGTAAATCTGCTTGAAATTCTCCTCATTTACCACACCACTGGGACACTCCTGGTAGGGTAGGGCCAGAATGAGGGCCAAGACAAAACCACCCTTCCCCCACCGTCCAAAGCCACAGCGCCCAATAGAAAAGGAAACCCTTCATGCCCGGAGGGGACTCACCGGCTGGCGGCTAGATCTCGTGCAGTGGCCAGTCTATGGCCCGCCTGCTCTGCACCCTTCCCCATCCTCCAGCTGGAGGTTATCTGCAGCTCCTCCCTCCAGCCTCGCTCCTCCAAGTGTCGGGGGAGTCAAGGCCCAGCCTGGCCTCCCAACTCCAACCCTCAGCCATTCGGCAGCCGCATCCACTCACGTTCTTGAAGCCCCGGTACAGGACCTGCAGCTCCTTGCGCGTGAACTTGGTTTGCTCCTGCAGCTGCTCCAGACCCTCGGGCCGGTGACACACAGTGGACAGCTCAAACTCGTCCTCCACGCTGTCTGCGGGGAGCAGTGGGGGACAGCCTCGCCTCAGGCCCGGCCCCTGCGACCACTCTTCACAGTCACCGACCCTTTCACCCTCCTCCCTGTCCCAGCTCCGACGACGTCAGGGCAAGGAGAGACGGTGCTGTCAGCTTCGACGTCTGTCAGCCGGCCCAGGCCAGGCCCGGCCCAGAGCTAGGTATCCGCCTCAGCGCTCACCCCTGGGTCTTGATTCCTGCTCGGAGAGGGAGACCCCTGCGGCGTCTTCGACCCCAAAAGGGAGGCGTGGGACAAGGGGTTCGGGAGCTGCAGCAGTCAGAGCTCTGGCAGGTCTGCCGAACCCCAACCTGGCCCGCCTGCCCCTCCCCTCTCCCAGCCAAGCCTCGCCCACCCTGGCCCCGCCCCAGCCAAGCCCCACCCCGCCCCAGCGCCCCGCCCCAGCGCCCCGCCCCAGCGCCCCGCCCCAGCGCCCCGCCCCAGCGCCCCGCCCCAGCGCCCCGCCCCAGCGCCCCGCCCCAGCGCCCCGCCCCAGCGCCCCGCCCCAGCGCCCCGCCCCAGCGCCCCGCCCCACCGAGAGAGTCAGTCACCTGGGTCCAGCGGGCGGGGTCGGTGGGGGCGGAGGGAGGCTGGGGCGGCTAACGCTAAAGGGAGCGAACCGTCACCGAGAGGGCGAGGACGTGGCGCCACACAGCCCGCGCCGTCCCGCGCACTCACAGAGCCCCCCAAACCCACACACACGCGGCACACTCAGGCCTCTCCTTCCAAGGCTACGGCGTGCTCAGATCGCGAGCTACAAGACGGGCCTTTTTAGCTTGCAAACTTCACTACGATCCTATGGGGCGGGCAAGGTTCAACTGAAGAAACAGAGTCCTCGGGACCAAGTGAGGTCACTCAACTCGAGGCCGCACTGTCGGGCACCAGGCTGGGGCAGAAAACGCCACTGTTCTGGTATCGGCAGGAAGGCGGGCAACATTCGCCCTCCGCCCCTGTGCGGGCTCAGGCGACACGTACCTTGAGGCCAAATGAACACTGGGCAGACTAACCTGGCTAAGCCGCACACACCCGCTCACGACCGCGTGCCCCGCCCATTTAGGCTCAGGCTCGCCAGCGCCGGCAGGGGCTCGGGCTCCGCCTCGGCACAGTAACCACGCCCACGCGGGAATCAGGCTCCGCCCCGGCAGGTAGCCACGCCCGCAGGGGCTCGGGCTCCGCCCCACCACCCGGGCCCGGCCGGACCACCCGGTCCTTCTGGGCTTCGCAGACCAAAGACGCCCACTGGTGCTCGGGTGCACACCCGTCTGAGCACAGCCGCCGAGCCCCTCGCATCCACGCCCCGCCGCCCCGCCGCCCCGCTCTCCCGGAAGCACGAGGAGGCACTTGCTTTCACTGACTGAGGGCAGCGCTTGGGGCCCGCAGCACGGCAGCAGCTTGAGGAAGCGCTGCTTCAGCGCTTTTTTAGTGGGCCCTGGAGGGTGGCCTGGGAAGAGAGAAGACCCCGGGAGGGCACATTAACTTCCCCCACCCCTGGTCCCTCGTTCCCTGTTCCCTCCCACCAGCCGCAGAACGACCCCGGCTGAGGCAGGGCCAGGAGAGGAAAGGAGATGGGTGCTGGGGTGGGGAGGGGCCTGCGGGATCTAAAAGCAGGGAAGGCTAGAGGCAGGGCTCTAAGAGACAGGGCCGCCAAGCGAGAGGTCCTTGTGGCCGCAGGCCTGCCTGGGTAGAAATACTTCTCACACACACAGAACAGCCACCCACACGCACACATGATACGTGCAGTGACACAAACAGGAGCAGGGAAGCTTGATACCCTGTAGCTCACACCTGAGGGCCTAATACACTGCAGCGCACACACACACACTTTTACCCAGGACTCCTTAACACAAACATGAGTGTACCCTAAGCAGACCGTGCCACACATGCAGAGACCCACGTCACAGGCCATATCACTCACAGCATGATCAGACAACACAAGAACTCACAATGGCTCTGGGACATCCTCATACTGTGTTAACACCAGGATAGCAGAGCATGGTGGCACATGCCTGTAATCCCAGACTCAGGAGGCTGAGACAGAAGGATCACCGCAAGTTCAAGGCCAGCCTGGGCTACATAGTGAGTTCAAGGGCAGCCTGAACTACCCAGTGAGACCCTGTCTCAAAAAACACAAGGGCTGGGGATTTAGCTCAGTGGTATAGGCACCTGCCTGGCAAGTGCAAGGTCCTGAGTTTCATTCCTGGTACCAAAAAAAACAAAACAAAATAAACAAACAAACCAAAAACCACAACAAAATACCCAGTATAATACATATCAAGGTTACAACACAGCCCATATCATACCGTGAGCAGGCACCAAGGTGCCCAGACCTAAGCTTCTCCTCACCCACACAGGCTTCATTTGTCCTGGGCACACTCTTCTTTCCTGTGACCACTCATTCCGAGACACCCAGAATCTTCTTCCCAAGGGCAGGCGCCTCCCCAGCTAGCTCAGCTGGACCGCATGTGTGGCCCTTTCCAAATCCTCTGCAGCACAGCTTGCTTTTTGAAGGCCCTGAGGCAGTAACACACTGTGGCAGTGAGTGTTTGGTATAGTGTGGGGCTGTCGTGGGGCTGTCGGAGGCCCATTAATCATGGCTCTTCTTCCCCTCTCCTCCTCGTTTCTGCCTGTGGGTCCCGCAGCAGCTCTAATTATACCGTGGGGACCCTCAGCATAGGTGCGTGTGTCTCCATGGGTGTCTGTGTGTCCGTGTGTCTAGATCCCCCAGCTGCATGCACCTCCAGATTCCTGTGCCAGACAAAGCCCGCTAGCTCTGATGTACTGAGTAAAGCTGACCTCAGTCCATTCCCGAGGGACCCAACTTCCTTTAGTTACAAGTTACCTCCATTCCAGCCCCCAACCTGCCCTGCCTCCCAAGCCAGGAACACGCCCTCCACCCCCAGAACCAGGCCTTGCTCCCAGGACTTACTGCCTAAGATTACTGCCTCCGCCCCTCCTCCCTGCCTCCCCCAGGAGCTATGGAGAGTTGGGAGTTGGTGGGGATCAATGGTGGCCGGGCCCCCAGCCCTGGGCTCCATTAGCTGTGACTCTGGTCTCCCCGAGGCTGGATTATGCCTGGGGCATCTGATGGTGGAGTCACCTGATTGCCCCCAGCCTTGGTCTTCTCTAGATCCTAAGAGGGTGAGAATAGAAAGGGGCTGCCTTCAGATGCAGGGTGTTTCCCAGAAGGCCCTCTTCCTACCCAACTGTCTGAGGAGAGGCAGTTAGAGTCCACTGGCTTAGTCTTTTCCAGGGCAGATGAGAACAAGCTCGGCCCAGCCTCCCCAGGTCCCAAGGGTCTAACTCTTGGTCCCCCATAACATAGCAGAGGATGGAGGATGCTCTTGCTTTAGTAAAATGGTCTACGTCCTCTTGCCCGGGCTTCTTTCACATCCTTCCAGTTCTTCAGATGTCCATCCCACAGTCTGCCCCCAACCCCCATGGTTCTTGCCCATTTTGCCTGCCCCAGTGCAACTGGGGAACAGCCATTCCACGGAGCCACATGGTTCTTGTGAAGAGGAGGGGAATCTGAAGCTCTGGATGGAGGCGGAAGCAATTCTCCCCTCTGCCTCCAACACTACCCCCCTATCGACCTTGGGGTTGCATGGAGAATTACCTTCCCTTTCCACCGAGGAAGCCCTAGAGATCATGCTGTCCCTGGATCCTGAGAGGAGCTTGGAGTGGCAAAGGGGCTTGAGAGGCAGAGGCCCTGATCCGATCCACTCCGTCCTCCCTGGCCAGAGCCATGCTCTAAATGTCACGTTCACAGTGTCCCCACCTTCCCTCCACAGCCACTCCTGCAGTCCTGACCTCAGAGCTGCTGTCTCCCCAGGGCACGCTGGGCACAGCCATGCGCTCGGCCGCACCCTCTCTCGAGCCTCTGCAGGAAGGACTGTTATGACAGGTACCCAGGCTGTCAGAAACAGGTTAGGCACATCACCAAGGCTGGAGCCTCTGTTTAAACTCAGTCTTGCTGGGCATGGTGGCACATACCTGTAACCCTAGCACTCGGAAGGCTGAGGCAGGAGGATCACCCTGAGTTCAAGGCCAGCCTGGGCAACATAATAAGACTCTGTCTCAAACAAAAAACCACCCCAGTCTGCCTGTGCTACACTCTAAACACTCTAGCTCCCTTAGAAACCTGGCCGCCGGGAGCCCAGTTTAGGGAGACTGAGGGCCGCAGCTGCGGAGTGGGCGCCCATTCTCACAGCTGTGCCAAGTCCTGCCTGCAGTTTTGCATGGCCACCACCGGGGGTCAGGCGTCCACGCTGCTCCTCCTGTCTTCCCAACCCACCCAGAAGCCAGGGCAGGGTGGGGGTGGGGCCCCCGTGGGCTCCCCCCAGGTGTGGGAAGAAAGCTGCCTATGCTTGTCCCCACCCCAAGAGAGAGGAGTTCACTCAGGGCTTATCTGGTTTCTCATACCTTAGAGGTTACCAACTGAACCTCTAAGGTGAAATCTACAAATGTCGCCTGCCTGTCTGGATTCTATCCCTGGCATTGCATATCCTTCCTTTATTAAAGACCCCTTCGTTTCAGTCAGTTTGGCTGCTTCACTGTCCCTCAGCCACACCGAACTCAGTCCTGTCTCAGTGCCTTTGCACTTGCTACACCCTGCCTGGGATGCCCCGCCTTCTGGTCTCCCTCTATCCTACAGTTCTTACTTTCCCTTTAGAAGGAACTTAGATTCCCCTCCCTCCCGAGTTTCCAGCCCTCACTGTCTGCCAGCTACCTGAGTTCCTATTGAATTCTGTGCTGAGCCTTTGAAACCCAGCACCCAGCTCCAGGCTAGCAGTGGGAACAGAAAACAGGCAATGTAGCATAAGGGACAGTGGCATGGGCCCAAGTGCCAGCCTCCCTGGCTTCAAATGTCAGGGGCTGGAGGGAACTCAGAAATGGCTTTGCAATGCCGCCGCCGCATGACTCCAGAGCTGGGGCAATGTTGGGAGCCGTTGAAGCTGGAAATTGACTTAGGGCATGATCTAGACAAGATCATTCCAAGAACGAAGAGAGCCTAGGGCAAGTCATGTAAAGATGCTACTTCAGCCTAGAGAACGCCTTGTCCCAAGGCAGTCTGAGCCGTGGGTTACAAGGACAACAGGGTGTCATATGACATTAGGTTGCTAAAAGGTATAAATAAACGCCCCTGCATTGAGGGGCCAGTTCCTTTCCTCCCATCAGGAGGATAAGGGGTCCACCTGACTCCAGCTTTCTCTCTCTTTATTTTCTTAGCCTCTCGCGGTCCTTCACCCCAAGAACCTCAGGAGCCGCATGGGTTGCGGCACGACAATTCGAGACAAGACGATATCTGCGGATGAAGATGTAAGAAGGCTTTAGGATGACAGGAGGACTCACAGTAAGACAGCACTGGGCCTGACCAGGAGGCATCAGACCTTGCCTAAAGAGCAGTGGACGACACAGGAGGATAAATTCTATCCCGAACCCTATCTCAAAGGTTATTCAGCAAAGAAAAGAAAGAAGAATGAGCAAAGAAGTAATCATGTAGTTGAAATTTGTGAATGCAGCTATCCTCAAAACGTTCTTATGAACTTGGTTAAGACTGAAACGTATAGTTTAAGAATTCTTTAGGGCTGGGCATGGTAATCCCAGTACTTGGGAGGCTGAGGCAGGAGGACTGCCATGAGTTTGAGGCCAGCCTGGACTACACAGAGACCTTGCCTCAAAAAAATAATTATTTAGTCTAGCCGGGTGTGGTGGCACACGCCTTTAATCCCAGCACTCGCCTTTAATCCCAGCACTCGGGAGGCTGAGGTAGGCGGAGCGTTGTGAGTTCGAGGCTGGCTTGGGCTACAACGTGAGCACAAGGCTGGCCTGAGCTACATAATGCAACCCTGCCTCAAAAAACCAGGGCTGGAGCCGGGCGTGGTGGCGCACGCCTTTAATCCCAGCACTTGGGAGGCTGAGGTAAGTGGAGCATTGTGAGTTCGAGGCTGGCTTGGGCTACAACTCGAGCGCAAGCCTGGCCTGAGCTACAAAGTGCGACCCTGCTTCAAAAAAACCAGGGCCGGGAGTTTGGCTCAGCAGCTTAAGCGCCTGACTGGCAGGTGTGAGCCTGTGAGTTCGATCCCTGGTGCCGCAAAGAAAAAACAAAAAAAAAAAAACCAGGGCTGGGAGTTTGGCTCGGTGCCTTAAGCGCCTGCCCTGGCAGGCGCGAGGTTGTGAGTTCAATCCCCGGTGCTGCAAAAAAAAAAAAAAAATTATTTAGTCTGCAGATGTATTACTTGAAATAAGTGTCTGTTGTAATAAAAAAAAAATCAAAGTTTTGCAACTTGCAATTAACTAGGTGGTGAATTCTTAACCTGCTTGTGCCTCAGCTTCCTTCCTCATATGGCTCCTGGGGAGAATACTCAGAAAGCTGTTGGAATAATGTCAGACAGAGTAAGTGCTGAATAAGGATCACCATTATTAGTAACAGAACCCTCCCCCGTCCATTCCTGTAGCTCTTAACGTGACATTTTTGTGAGGCAGCTGTATCACTGATGCAGTAGACTGAGGCCCAGAGATATAACGGCACTTGCTTGATGGACAGACCGGGGAGGGGAAGGAAGAAGGGAAGGGGATAGAAAAAGAATTAGGATGTGTGATGCGCATTCCACAAGGAATGTAATCACTGTGTATTGCAAACGTATCAATAATAATAAAAGTTGGATGAATTAAATATATGGGGGAAAATCAATCGATCAATAAAGGGACTTGCTCAAGGTCACCAACCAAGAGGGGAAAATGCAGAAGTTTGAACCCAGGTCTCTTTAAATCAGTCTTGTTTCCTCAACTAGATTCCAAGCTCCTGCAGAGCAAAGACGTTAAAAATGGCCCCCACACGAGCTGGTACCTGGGAAGCAAAGGAAAAATGAACACAGCTCCAGCCTCACCAGGCAGGGAGAGACAGCCCATCAAGAGAACCACAGGTCATCGCGTCATTCAAAAAAGTGTTGTGTGCCTACTGGGCAGTAGAGATGAGGTAGGCCGGGAGAATAAAGGTAGGCAGAAAGGCACAAAGAAGCTGGGTTCAAGCCTGTCATCCCAGGACTCTGGGAGGCTGACGCAGGCAGGAGAATTATAAGTTTGAGGCCAGCCTGGTAATTTAGGGAAAAAATATTGCACCCAGGCTGTTCTCCTGTGAAATGGGCCTTTGGTCTGTCAACTGACCTCATCCTTTTCTCTTAAATGTAGATTTCACAAATTGCAGGTTTCTAGTCCCAGACCATAAGGTGCCCTAACCCTGGAGGGTCTCACTCCTCTAGAGCCTGCGTCCGTTTGGAGTGTGCATCTTTGGTCCCTTCCCCATTCCCACTATACCTCTAGCCCTTTTTCTGTTTTTATTTTCAGATAGTGTCTTGCTAAGTCACTAAGTTGCTCAGGTTGGAACAAAAGCAAAACAAATATACTTCTCAAACTTTCAATCCTCCTGCCTCAGCCTCCCAGTGTGCAGGGATTACAGGTGTGCACCACCATGCCCGGCTGAGTTGTCTGTTTTTGTTGTTATTGTTTTTTAGTGGTTCTTTTTTTTTTTTTTTTTTTTTTTTTTGTGGCACCGGGGATCAAACTCACAACTTTGCGCCTGCCAGGGCAGGCACTTAAGCCACTGAGCCAAACTCCTGGCCCTAGTTTTTTGAGGCAGGGTCGCAGTGTGTAGCTCAGACCGGCCTTGCGCTCACGCTGTAGCCCAAGCCGGCCTCGAACTGACAACGCTCCTGCTACCTCAGCCTCCCGAGTGCTGGGATTAAAGGCATGCGCCACCACGCCCAGCTTTTTTGGTGTTTTTTTAAAGACAGGGTCTCACCATGTAGTTTGGTCTGGTCTTGAATTCACTATGTAGTTCAGGCTGCCCTGGAACTCACTGTAATCGTCCTGCCTCAGCCTCCTGAGTGCTAGGATTATAAGTATGTGTCAGCATGCCCACCTGAGAGGACAATTTTGAGCTGAATTTTTTGATACCAGGGATTGAACCCAGGGCATTTACAGAATATTGAATTATATCCCCAGCCCATTTTTAAATTTTGAGACAGGGTCTCAATAGGTTGCCCAGGCTAGGCTTGAACTTGAGACCCTCCTGCCACAGCCTCCCAGGGTGCTGGGATTACAGGTATGTGCCAACACACCCAGCTGCTGAATCTTAAAAATGGTTCAAACATCCAATCCACTTTAATAAAGAGATCAACATTTATGGAGCTCATATATATCTCAGTTCTCATAATAAAGCCAAGAGATAGACGGTACTGTTTCTGACTTTATGGTTAATGTGGTCAGAGTAAATAGGTCTTTTTTTTTTTTTTTTTTTTTTTTTTTTTGAGGTAGGGTCTTGCTATGTAGTTCAGGCTGGCCTTGAATTCACTTATGTAGCCCAGGATGGTCTTGAGCTCATGGTGATCCTCCTGCCTCAGTCCCTCAACTGCTAGGATTACAGGCATGCGCCATCATGCCTGGCTAAATATCTATTTTGCAATTTAAGAAATTGAAGCTCATAGATCAATTTTCCCAAGATAATGGCTGATATGATGAGAAAGAATGACCAGAGCTAATGATCTGCCAGTTCTCTCAGACTGACTGTCCAATGCATGTGAGGTGTCAAGAAATTCTGGGTGAAGCCGGGCGTTGTGGCGCACACCTTTAATCCCAGCACTCAGGAGGCTGAGATAGGTGCAGCGTTGTGAGTTTGAGGCCGGCTTGGGCTACAATGCGAGTGCAAGGCTGGCCTGAGCTACACAGTGCAACCCTGCCTCAAAAAACTAGGGCTGGGAGTTTGGCTCAGTGGCTTAAGCCCCTGTTTGGCAGATGTGAGGCTGTGAGTTCAATCCCCAGTGCCAAAAAAAAACAAAAAAAAAAGAAATTCTGGGTGAGGAGAGCCCAGTCTATGTTGGGGGAACTATGCGTAATAAACCCCAAAAGGGTCAGAGTCCACAAAGCCTTTAATGCCAAGCCAGACTACGTGGATTGCACCCTAGTAGCACTTCTCTGCTCCTGCTACTGTTCACAGGTAGAAAGAGTGACAAATTTTAGGCCAATTGCCCTGTTCCTGGTCCCACCTCTTCCTCTCGGGGACCCTGATCCCTCCTTACAGGGACTCCAGGTCCTCGGTCAGCCAGGTCTGGTGGGAGGGGCTGTAAGGAGCAGAATAACAGGCTGTTTTGCAGGGCTCCAGGCTTAGCACCCTCTGAGAGCCGCAGCTCTGCCAGTGGCCTGAGCACTTTAACACTCAGAAGAAAGTAGTTCAGGCTGAGTCAGAACTCATGCAGACCTATTGTGGGCACCAGGATAGCCTCTCCCGGATCCTCTGGACCTCGCTACCAGCGGTACTGCCGTCACGTTGCCATTGGCCTCCCACGGTTCAAGCCTGCCGCCTTGTAGAGGAACCTACCCCGGACCACTTGCTGCCCCGTGTTACCCAGCCAGTGAAGACCCCGAAGCCATTCTCTTAGTGCTTCCTCACTCCATCCCCAGCTAAACCAAGACACTGCAGCCCCCAGCTGAACCAGGTGATTAATGCCTCTCTTGACACTGGGGCTATTTTGGGTCCTGGAAGTCATGCCTGCAATGATTGAGAACTGGCCCTGCCTGGCTCCAGCCATCTGTCACTGGAGACAAGCCCAAGTGGGGGGTTCAGGGACGCAAGCTCCCCAAGGGGCTTCTGGCAGAGATCTGGCTCGGTCCCAGTTCCCTCCTTCTGGGGCCATGAAGCAAGGAGCAGCCACAGGCCCTGCTTATCCTCCAGGGTTCAAGCTGGGTACATATGGGGACAGCCAGTGATCCACAGATCTCAGCAAATGCCAGGCCACCTGTCTGGGTCTCCTTGAGGCCAGGTGGAGGGGGACTCCAGCCTCTGGGAGCCTGTCCAGACAGCCCCAAGGAAACCCAAATGGAGATGTGCACGGATCTCAGCAGTGGTACCACGCGAGAGCCACGATCCACACACGAATCCCACACCAAGGCAGAAGTCCACGAGACACAAGTAGCTTACTCCCTCGGGAGGTCTCAGCCCAAAGCAAAGCACAGAACGCCAGGCGACCCAGGGGTCTGCAGCCCTGGGCTGCACCGCTCCCGTGAACAAGCACCGCTCGGGTGCTGGTGCGCGATCCAGAGACAAGGCGGTGACATGCAGTCCTTGGGCTAGCAAACCCGCCCATCCTGTCACGCAGGAGCGCCCAGCAGGGTCCGGCGGCGGGGCCCAGCTCACGGACGCTGCTTCCCTGCTGGACACTGCTCTGTTGTCGCCTTAAGGCTCCTTCGACTCCCAGCAGTGTCATCAAGGGCCGCAACCTCCCCCAGCTCGCCCCGCTCCGCTGCAAGCCTTTTTCTTCATCCTGGGGCCTGTCCCTTACCCTTGCTGGCTCCCAGGGGTCCCTTCCCTCCCCACACTTCCAGCGGGTCGCCCTTTGACCCCTTTGGGGATCCCGCTCCTGCCGGCTCTGTCCCTCTCCGGATGGCCCTCCCTTCCCACCTCGAGGCTCCCAGCCCGCTTCACTCACGTGTGAGGGGCCTGCCCCCACCCCGCACCCCCGTACCTGGCGACAGCGACCCAGTCACCAGCTGGTAGAGGGACCGCGCTGCCTGCCCCAGCGGGCTCCGGCAGCGGCGCGGGCAGCGGTTCATGGTCGGCGGGCCTCGGCAGCGCGCCCCGCCCCGCCAGCCGTCCAGCGGTCCTGTCCCGCCCCGCGGGCGGAGGGCGGCGCGGGGGCGGGGCGCGCGGGGGCTCGCCGGCCTGGAAGTTCCCGCCCGGGCGCCGGCACGCCTCCAGCTCTGAACGCGGTCTGGATTTCAGCGGGGAAGCCGAAGAGCTGGCTGGGGACGGACCTCATCTTCCAGCACTGCCTTCCTCAGCACCTGCTCCGCCAGCCCCTCGCCCATTTGGGCGCCGGGATACTAAGGGATGGAGCGCGCAGTTGTCATGGCAACCCCCCCCCCCCCCCCATGCTTCCCGGGCCCATGGAAGAAAAAGTAGGAGGGAGAGAGAAGCTGGTGTACTGGGGGGGAGGCGCGGGACTGCGCCCGGCCCCCGGGGCTCCGCCCGACCCCCTCCCAGCTCTATCAGGTGACAGGAGGAGGCTGGCCCACTCCTCGACCCCACCCCCCACCGAGAGTCCTGGGGGGAGGTCGACAAGTTCTACGTTAGGAGAAGACACGCTGGGCGTGTGGGGACACGCCTGCGACCCAGGAGGACGGCCAGGGGCCCCAGGCCAGCCTGGACTGCACAGCGAGAGGCTGTCTCAAAAAACAGGACAGGACAGGACAGGACAAGCGCCACCCCCGAACTCCCAGCTCTTGCCCACCTGACTGAAAACTACAGTCCTCGCGCTGGGAGCTGCGCGCGTAACTCCTCTCCACCGCACGGGGGCGCCCCGCCCCCAGGAACGGCGCTCGTGGCGGACTCGCGGTCTCCGTCTGACCCGAGCTCAGGCCCGGCTACTCGAGACCCCTGCCCACGCCTCCGGTTCCTTCTTTGCTTTGCTCGGACAGGGCCGCCGCTGATCGCAGTCTTTTTCCACTGTGCCGCGCCACCAAGCGACCCAAAGGGTTAGGTGGGGTGATGGGGTAGGATTCTGTTCCCCTGAAAAGAAGATTCTCCTAGCTGTTTTGAGCTTGGGGCGAAAGTTGAGAATGATGGAAGTCGGAGGAACCCAAGGTTCCCTGAGGTGTAACTTCAAGGCCGCCTGTACCCCGATGGGCGGGGGTGCTGGGAGCTGGGCACTGCCCCGCGTCCGACCCCAGGAATTCTGCTAGCTCCGGGAAGGGCAGGGGAGGCTTGTCGCGCTTCAGCACCAAGGATAACGACCTCCTCCTGACTTAGCAGAGCCAAGCACTGTTAACACCAGCGTCCCAAACCCACTTGACTCCCATTGTAAGCCCCCCTTTGAGTGAACAGATCCTGGCAGTCCTAGTTCTACGTTTTTTTTTTTTTTTTTTAAATACAGGGTCTCGCTTGTCTATAGCTCAGGCTGGCCTGGAACTCGAGATCCTCCTGCTTCAGCCTCCTGAGTCCTCAGATTATGGACCTGTGCCACAAAACCTAGATCCTATTTCTACTTCTTAAATCATGTGCAGGGCTGTCTATACACAGGATGCTGATGACCAGGGCTATAATTCTGGATGCTTGTCAACATTTGACCTTTTTATTTCCCTTGAGAGGCTGGCAGACAGAAAAGTGGCATTGCCATTTTACAGATGAGAAAAGTGAGGCTGAGAGCAAAAACCATGGAGTTGGTCCTGACTGACCCAAGGCACACCTTCAAAGACAAGTGCTTCCCTCTCCACCAAGTCTCTTGATCCAACAGCCTAGTCAGGAGGGGATGATTTCACAAAAGGGGAGGATCAATTAAGGCAGTGGCAAACACTGACTACTGTGACACTGGTGAGTCCCCAGAGCTGGCCATGGGGACAGAGTTCCCGGTAACAGGTACCTGGATCTCTGGAGTCCCTCCAGATCAGATGCACATCTAGGGCTGTTTCACAGCCAGGGGCAGCCTGCGTGAAGGTCCCCCTTCTGCGAGTCTTGCAGCTAAGGTTTCCTTGGGGTCAGTGAATGACGCAGTCACTCATTCTCATCCTAGTCCCTTCCCCCATTCCTGGGTCTTTGCCTGATTCTGTTGGGAAGGTCGCAACCTTCCCTATGTCCTCAGCGGTGCCACCATAAGGAGAGACAGCCTCCCGCCACCCATCTAGCTGGAGTTCTTAAGCAGGGCTGCACAATGAGAGACACACACATATGTACATGGGAATGTACATGAGGTGACAGTCACCTGCATGGACACATGGATGTTCTGGCCAAGCCCAGAGGAAGATGAATGCAGAGTGCATTGGTCTCACATATTCCCCAGAGAGAGAAAGAGAGGGTGCCCAGCAGCAAAGCGTTTTGGGGTACATGAGGCCCACCACACAGCAATCCCAGGCCTCAAGCTTCTGTCTCCAGCTCTGGAGGAAGGCAAGAGGATGTGACAAGTTCTCTGGGGTTTGGGTGAGGTTCTACAAGGGCTTCTCGGGATGAAGGAGCTTTAGTCATAGCAATGTGTGCAACTTTGAGGGCCTCGCTATAGGGTCCAGGCGCTGGAACAACGGGGTGCTCTCGGGAGCCAGCCTGGGCAGCTGAACGCCAGAGTCCTTTCTTGGGTCCACCTGGGCTATTTGCAGAAAACTTAGGGAAGCAGTAGGGTACACTAGACCTCCACCTGTGCCAGAAAACCAGAGAGGCAGCAAGGATACAAAACACCATGGACACTCACAGAGCTCCCCCGAGGCACCGCGTTTAAGGCACACAAGCAGACCAAAGGCTGCTGCTGCTCACCCAGGCTCCCCATCACACAGCGCATCACACTCAAATCAACGCACAGTCCTGAGCGTCACAGTCACAAAGTCTCACAAGGACACGTGACGACACAAAGCGGCCCTAACGCACTCTGGCATCACACACACTTCGTACTGAATTGCACACTTAAAGCACACAGTTGCACACATAACGCGGGCAGTCAAAACACCAGAACACCCGAGGTTTTACACAATCTCAAACATCTGATGCGATCACACAGTTGCACTGCCACATGCAATCACACACACCCTGGCTATCACCAAGTCCAGGGCACATGGCAAGCAGCTGTAGGAGGCACACATACACATACACAGCCACAAACAAGAGCGACGGGCGCTCACTCAGTAACGCCGCCCACTCCAGGCACACTCGCAGCCCTGTGGCACACGCGCCCACACCTGCTGCCTCTCCACACCTGCCCCTAACCCCCCACCCTGCGGGATCCAAGGCTTTGAGCCGGATCCCGCTGCCCAGACCAGCTAGGAGGGGCCCAGGGAGGAGGCTAAGCACAGGTGGAGCGGAGCAAGGGCCAGGGGGAGTGAAAGGTCTGGGGGAAAGAATCTGCCCTCCCGCCCACGACCCCCGTGCCACTGACTCACCAGTGAGCTGGTCGTAGGAGCCGTCCAGATCTCGGGAGTCGGACAAACTCTCCTTACGGCCCTGGCCTCTCATGGCCCCCGGCACCCCGCTCCCGCCTGGGCCGGTGGGAGGGGGCGCCGGGTGGCCCGGGCAAGGCGCGCGCTCAAACGGCGCCCCCTGGCGGCGAGCGCGCGGGCGGGCCGGGGGCCGCGGAACCGAAGGGTCGTGGGGTAGGGACTGGGCTCTTGGGCAGCAAGGGAACGCGAGCGAGGCAGCGCGGAGCAGAGCCGGAGCCGAGAGCCTCTCTCCTCCCGCCCCCTCCCCGCGGCTGTCACCGCCGCCTCCCCCTTTGGCGCTGCCGGGATTGGCTCCCCTACCCCCGCCCGCCACCCTCGGCCGCTGGGGGAGGCACGTGGCGACGGGGTGAACTGGAGAGTGCGGGTGGGAGCCTGGCTCTCCAGCAGCGCCACTCTAAGCCAGAAGCCCCGGGTCGGGTCCGCGCGGGCGGGGGAGAGCGAAGGCAGAAAGGCGGGGAGTGGGGGAGTGGGGGGGTTGTGAGCCCCGCCCAACGCCCCATCACCCCTTCCCCCACAGTCAGCGCCTTCTGGCTGAGCCGGAGCGGAGCCTGGGGTCTGTCAGTCCGGGCTGTTCTTCCGGCCCGGGTTCCAGCTCGCTCCCAGTCCTCACCCAGCCTGACTCCGCTTCAGACAAGAGACCGGGACGCAGAGAAAAGTCAAGCCCAGCCTCTGGTCCATGCTCGCCGCCTGCCAGGGGTCAGTTTTCCGTCTCTCAGGTTCTAGCCGGTCCCCAACTCTCAACTCGCCATGGCCCTCTCCAGGGGCCTCAGAAAGATAAGGACACCGTGAACCAGGTCAATTTCTCAAGACCCTCTTGCTCTTTCGTTCACCTCTTTTCTTTCTTTCAACTTTTCTGCCCTCCTTTTTTGTTACCTGCCCTGTCCTAGATGCCTTGTTTTCCAGCAGATCTGGGGATTCACTGGAGCATTTGGGGGTCCAGGTGATAACGAGTGAAGCCACCTTCTGGGGGTTTAACTCCCTGTCTGAGAGTGGGGCAGGACACTTCACACTTGTCACCAGGATGGGCAGCTGCTGTCTGGTGGGTCTGGAGGAATGGCCCGCAGAGACCAAAAGCTTCAGCTGAAGTGACCCCCAGCACATTTAACCTCCTCAGCTGGATTCATTCTGACCACCTGATTGAAGCAATCCAGCAGGAATGGGCGGGGTTCCGGCACGAGACTGGGCGCATTTCTCTGCTCCTGGCTCTCCTCCGGCTTGGCAGGAGCCTCCACAGATCTCACACAAAGGCTGAGCGTGGACAAAGCATGGGCAGCTTCTTCTGAGGTTCATTTCTGGGACCGGAGGGGTCCTGCTCTTGGACTAGGTGTATGTGAAGAAGAAACAGGTTGGCAGGCAGGGCACAGTGGCTTATGC
>RJWM01022699.1:0-32718 GCA_004363535.1 Dasyprocta punctata
AAGTATGTTAAATCCATGCATAAACAAACACAAATAGAAGAAGAGATGCTGAAATATATGGGAATGAGATAGAAAAACTGATAATACAACATTCCTAAAACAATGATAAAATAATATCCCCTTAAAAAGGCAGAAGGTTTGACATTAGGATGCAAAATACTTAGTATGTAACAAAAGGAAAGAAAGATGATCTGTTCATAGATAATAAGTACATATGTATTTGAGTCTGAGGAATTGAGAAGATGCCTATTGATGTTGTTTTGTTTTGTTTTCTTGTTTTTTAAATTGCAAAATAGAATATAAGTTTATCTGTTAAGGAATGATAAGACTAGAAGGTTTGAGATTCTGCTAATTGTACTTTAACTTTTTACCTAGAAAATATAGATAACAATCCATAGAGATGCATACAATAATGGTAAAATATAAAGATTTCTAAAAGTTAAAGTTAGAGAAATAAACATGCAACATAAATTTAGCATATAGGGCCTGAACTTCAGATGCTATCCTAAACTTCCTGGCCGAAAATAGAGATTCAAATTTTAATTAATTGCTTAAAGGTTTTACAAATTTTTAGGTTGTATAGATATTTTCAAATACCTTTCTCTTTTGGCATGGCTTCGAATTTACCCAGAAGTTGTGGAAACAAAGCAAAAAGTTTCCTTACATCCTGTACCCTGTTTCACTTATTAAAATCTGATGTTATTATGATAACATTTGTCACAACTAATGAACCAATTTTGATACATTATTATTAAATAAAATTCATATTTTATTTGGATTTCCTCAATTGTTACTAAAAGCAGTCTACTAATTCTCCCTTCCTCTTCCAAGGTCCCATCCAGGTTACCACATTACACTACATTTGATTGTTTTATCTCCATAGGCTTGTCTAGACTCTAATGGTTTCTCATACTTACTGTCTTTTGGATAAATTTCACAGTTCTGAGGAATGAGCAGTACTGATTAAGTATTTTATAAAATATCCTTTAATTTGAATTTGTCTGATGTTGAAGGAAGAGTATCTGCATAAATTATACAGAATTCATCTGTTCAGATTTGTGTGCTTTCCTTCAATTTGAACATATAAGTATTAAAAGTTGTCATTTACTCTTAAATAATTTTAAAAATCAATTAGTAGCATTGATTGCAGTTGTAATTAATCCCTAATATGGCAGATATTTCTGAGTCTCTTATAGCCTTAGCATCTTCATTGGTAGAATGAGAAATTTGGTCTGTATTAGCCTTTCACCATTGTTTTTGATGACCTAAGGGAAAGCCCAAGACTGACCTCCAGTGGTTATTCATGATGTGATCCAAGAAGTAAACACCTATTTATTGACAGAATGATTTGGAGCAACTAGTGAGTTACCATCTCTTACTCATCATTTGTTGGCTCTGAATGAAAAGTCTCAAGTAGGAGTAACTAACCTCAAAATGTCTCTTTCTTCTGCTTTTCTGAAATTGGAGCCATTGGAGTCTAAACTCTGCTTCACCCTATAGATAATGCTGATTGTGGGTATAAGTTTATCAGTATCTCTTCTGTTTAAATTATTTTCTCAGTATTTTAAAAAGTGATTAATTTTAGTGTTCCTAAAATATTTCTGAACTTAACCTCTCATCTTTTATCTTTTCCTCAGGCATATCTCTCTTCATAGAGCCATATTCACATAAAAACTAACAGATTTCTCTCTAAATATTCTCAGAAGATAGTTGAGAACCTATGGGATTTGGGTATATTCTATCAGGAATAACTCCTTCAGTATTGTTTTTAGCCTTCTCCAGGAGTCAAATGTAGGTTTTCTGAGCTCTGCACTTGGTCCTCTTTAAAATAAATGCAAATTACAAATGCAAAATTAGGTTCAGGGCCTTGAAAATGGCCTGTGCAAGTAAGAGCCCTTAAAGCTGAAATTTCTTTAATGTTACAATAAATCTTCTTCAACCATCTTGAGTAAAAACTGACATTACTACTGTATTAATGTTTCATTGCTGCTCTAACAAATTAGCACAAACTTAGTGGCTTGGAACAACACAAGTGTATTACCTTTCATCTCTTCAAGTCAGAACTGTGAAATAGACATTTCACAAGGCTAAAATGCAGATGGCAGGAGGGCTATGTTTGTGTCTAGAGACCCTTGGGAGGAATCCATTTCCTTGTCTTTTTAACTTCTGTAGGTCTCCAGCACTCTGTGACCCATGGTACCTTCTCCATCTTCAGTGCCAGAAATGCCCAGTCATACTCTTCTCACACTGCCTCTCTCTTTTACCATAGTAAGGAACTTCTTAGCTTTTAAGGCCTTATTTACAATCTCAGCATCTCAGGACCACAAGGAACTTTTGTTTAAATGGGTTATACATACTAGTATTTGTCATATTTAATGTTTTAAATTATTAGTGTATTGAAAAGAATACAAATAATTTATATGTAAAAATGAGTTTTCATGAAAATTAGCTGCTTTCTAAAGTAAGAACCATCCCTGACATTGTCCTAAGCTTTTATAAATCTCTTTAATGCAGAGCTTAATAGAAGAGTTAGATTTCTACATTTGTTTTTGTATTGGTTGCAGTATATTATTTTGGCTTAAGTATATCAAGAAAATATATTCTCATCACACAGATACTTAATTAAAGGAGTTTTTTAATATCCTTTAAGATAATTGTGAGAGCCGGGCGTGGTGGCGCATGCCTTTAATCCCAGCACTCAGGAGTCTGAGGTAGGCAGAGCGTTGTGAGTTCGAGACCAGCTTGGGCTACAATGTGAACACAAGGGTGAACACAAGGCCGACCTGAGCTACATAGTGCGACCCTGCCTTAAAGAACTAGGGCTGGGAGTTTGGCTCAGTGGCTTAAGCGCCTGTCTGGCAGGCACGAGGTTGTGAGTTCAATCCCTGGTGCCGCCAAAAAAAAAAAAAAAAAAAAAAAAAAAAAAATGGGTTATTTTTTTTTTTTTTTTTTTTTTAACAGCAGTATACACTTATTGAAAGAAGCTTCTGCTTGTCTGAGAAAGACAGAAGGGGTACTGCATGGGTTGTTCCACTTTCTTTTATAATGCAATAAACCTTGAAGGGGGGGCACCTTTTTAAAATCTACTTTGACTTTATAATTTAACATAAGCTTTATTGAGATGTAATCCACCTACTGTATTGTTCACACATTGAAAATACTCAGTTCTGTGAAGGTACCCAGCTCTTAACTATATTTGCAGTTCTGCAGTCATCATCACAGTCAATTTTACAACATTTTCATCACCACAATTTAAAACTTTTTCAGCCCCCAAAGGAAACCTGTATTTATTATCCATTACCTCTAATTCCACACCTGCTCCAGGCCTAGGCAGTGGTTGTACTGTTTTCCTTCAGGCCATGGTTATACTGTTTTCCTCTATTTGCTTATTCTGAAGAGTCCTTGTAAGTGGAATCGTACAATATAGGATCCTTCATAACAAGCTTCTTTCATTTGGCATATCATTCCTCTATGATTCAGCCTATGTCAGTATTTCATTTTATTAATTGCTGAATAATACTTTATTTTATAGATATATATCATTGTTTTTTTCTAGCTGGTAAACCTCTGAAGTTTTCCCACTTTGGGACCATTATGAATAGTGCTTCTATGAACAGTCATATGAATGTTTTTGTGTGGACATGTGTTCATTTATTTTTGAAATATACGTATCATTAGAATTATTGGATTGCATGATAACTTGTAATGATAGTAGTTTATTTTATTATTATTATTATTATTATTTTGTACCAGGGATTGAAGTCATGACCTAGCACTTGCCAGGCAAGTGCTTGTGCCACTGAGCTAAATTACTGGCCCATGATAGTAGTTTCTTAAAGGTTAGTTACAGTTTGGAATCTGAAACCATGACAATGAGCTTTTCTTATCTTGTGTTATATAGTTCATTGGTTTGTCCTTTCAAAATTGACACACCTTACTACACAGTATTAAAATTAACACTTGTTAATATTATCACTAATCTCATCAGAAAAGTCTGAATTATTGAAAAATCATGTCAGCTTCATAGTGGCAAATACAGGTGTTCAAAAATGCTATTTTATCTTCAAAGCTTAAATGTTACCATTGACAGCAAATGCTATATATTGTTTTTGTTGAAGAAAATGCTTTGTTAATTTAAGAGAAAATATTTGTGAAGTACCAATTAAGAATAGCCATAGTCTTGTCAGTCATTCTTTCAAATAAAAATGGTTTTCCATAAAGAAATCAGCTGGTACAGCTTGCAGTTCAGTTACACATCTGCTTTGCTTCAGGCAACTATCATGCTTTGGTATGCAGCAGAATGCTTTATATGTACTTTACATTTCATCACCCTGATATTAAAAAGATGTTTATTTGAGGGTCAAGCTTTGAAGATGAGTAAGTTTTACTGATTCATGAATAGCATTCTTAAACTTGATTTGCTTTTTACTACAAATATATGGTTTTGAAAGATGCAGCAAGAAATAGTTCCTATTGTTACTACTACCTAGATTGATGCTAAAGTCTCACGGTTGCTATTTGCACCATCAATGGAAATGTCAATATGTTGAAAAAGACAGGTGATGTGAGTTTAGTTTTGATGTTACATGCCCTTGATAGTGTCTCTAGGATACCAAGGGATCTTTTGCCCATGCTTTAATAAATGTGGCTCTCAAGTACTGAAGTCTGTCCTTGTTTTCCTTCCTCAAAAAGTACTTTCCTGAAATATGAAGATTAGTGAAAAGTGATTTGTCCTTGTGAGTGGAAAAAGAAAATTAGTGTTGTTACTATGAAGAATCATAATGTTTTAATTTTATCTTTCCTGTTTTAACTACCTTCAATAGTTATGTAGCCTAAAGAAATTCAGAAAATAAAACTCTACTCTCATTTTAAAATGAGGAATCATGGGAACTTGACTTTTATTTACTTTTGTAATACAAATATAAAGCAAAAAGTTTGCTTATGTTCTAAGCTAGAAACCATTGTTTTTAGAGACTACTTCACTAGAAAGTGTATGTGAAAAACCATCATGCTTTTCAAAAAGTCCGAACTGTCAGCTTAATTTGTCTGTCACACCGAATAATCTTCATATCATATTTTAGGCTTCAAAAATGTTAGAGAAAACTATTCAATTTGAGAAATTGGATATGAATTATGCTGGCATTCTAACATTCTAAAGTTAAATTTCCCTAAGCAGCATCTGTGGGAAATAAATTCATATGAACAGCTTTAAGAAATACTTTCAGAATGAAATGAGCCTTTACTTATAAAATCTCTTATTACCATGAAAGTTAAGTTTAAATGAATTAGTTGTACACAAATCTGCAGGTGAACTTTCTATGTAAAATACAGTAACATCAAATAGGTTATACATAGGTATTTCATTAATGATAGAAATTCGATTTGTTTTTATCAGTGCTTTGTGATTTAGTTTTGGCAGAAATGATACTGGTAGGATGACTTTTGGTGTACATATTTATATATCTTAAAAATTTCAGGAGTTGCATGTTACCAGTAGTGATAATGACAGCAGTGGATAATAGAATGACTGCTCTGCATGTGCATTATTTCATTCTCAAATAGCTTGTTAGAAATGACTGATCTCTAGGAACAAATAAACCAAAAGGATAATTACTGACATAGGCATTTATCATAGGAGTACTTTCTTCATCCTAAAATAGCCTTTTCACTTGCCACGCCATTATCTAAGTAGTTTGCTAATTCATAGGGACTGTTTTGTGGTGCATGTTTTGTTTTCATATCAGTTTCTTAGCACAACCTAACTTTAATTTATATTTATCACTAATAAAATGGACCAGAAAGTTTCTCAGCCTTTCTGTGAACTTTAAAACACTCCTGTCCAGAAGTAATGTTCTCATAGAATAGATTTGATTGAGTTTTTCCATTAAAAGTACAAATGTGATGCTTAAAAATTTTAGGACTCTATCAGAGGACTCAAAATATTAATGATAATGAAGATGAAAACAATTTATTGCATACTTATTATTGACCAAGTATGGTAAGTACTACATGAACCTTCTTCCCATTTCTTTTATGATCCCCTCTAAAGTCTAGATACATGCTGTTGGTATTTCCTTTTATCAGGAGGGGAGCTGAGGAACAGAGAGATTTGTTTTCCCAAGATCATATAATTGTTCAGTTTGCAGCCATGATTCCAACCTAGTTCACCCAAAGTACTCAAAAAATTGTATGTGTTTTTTCTGCTTTTCCTGGTTTTTGTTTTTTGTTTTTATTTTTCTTCAGTTTTGCTTTCTTGATTTTTGATCCTGGCTTTGCAGCTTACTTAATATGTCCTCATATAACTTTCTTAGGCTCGTTAAACTTCAATTTTTTCATCTTTAAAATGGGAATAAGAGTCGTAGTTCTTAACATTTGGAAGGTCAGAGATGCCTTTGGAGTTTGTTTTGAAGACAAGTAAGAAAGTAAGGTGTCCTTGATAAACAGAAATAATGACATCTCTGGCAATAGTAGTAATTACATCAAGGCTATCTTACTGAGTGCCTCAGTCCTAGCCATGTGACCCTTAGTATTATGTACTACTACTACTGAATGTCCTTCTAAATGGTTCTCTGCTTTCTTTTTCATTTTAAGCCTATCCAATATGTAAACAGCCAAAACAATTATCCTGAAGTTAATTTGGGATCATATTACTCCTTTGGTCAAGTATTATCAGTTCTTTCCCTTTGCCTGTTTATCTGAATAAAGACTCAGCCTGATACTGAAGGCTCCAATTAATAGTCTTTCCTGCTTCAACTTTCCTACAGAGAAATCTGTGTAGTTTCCATTTGGAATGGGGATAGTTATTTGGAAATGTTAGATTATCGGCATTACTGAAGATCTACAGCGAACATTTAGAGGGTGGACCAGCTCCAAACCTTTCCATGTGTGACGGTCTCACATGTGAATTTTCTCACACAAATGTGGGTAGTCAGGTGGTCAACTCCCTGCTCCCAGACAGTTCTTCCTGTTTTCTGAATTACTATTCTTGCTATTTATTTGAATATTTCTATATTTCTTCTTAAAATCTGTGACTGTTGTTATCTAGCTTTCACACTTACACTTACTTTATCGCTTATATTCCTGGATCCCTCCAGTGTGTATCCTTTGTACTCTCCCCGCCCCCCCCCTTAAAATAGTTTTACCCTTTATTTCAGCCTATAATCATCTTTGGTGAAGATCATTTACTATCCTACAACTTTTTCTTGTAAGATAAGTTTAAAATCTGATTGATTCATTTTTGAACAGGTATATAGCACTGAGTATTACACCTAGTAGGCATTTCTGGAGGGTAGAGACCCCACTTGAAATTCTTTGAACCTCTCAACATCATTTTTCTCCTCGTTACTGATGATTTGTGTAGTACTAGACCAGACGTGGTGAACCTATGGCATGTGTGTTGTGTTTTTCTTTTAGACAAAAGATGTTAATGTAGAGTTTTGTTTTTCATAAACTAAAACCTTAGTATTCAGGTTTAATTAGAGTTTTGGCATTTTGCTATAAATAAGTAGGTTTTAGGTTTCAGGTTGGCACTTGCTCTCTAAAAGGTTTGTCATCACTGTACTAGACCTATAATAAGTGATAAATTCATATTTTCTAAATTAATTCCTGTAAATGGACTGAGTTTTTAAGGGCAAGTAAAACACTTGTTTCTTATATGTTTGCTCATTTATTTACATTCTGATTTATCTGTCTCCTTGACTGTGCCAAGAAAAGGTGAAAAAGCTAATAGAAACAGCATCTTTATATATTAAGCAATGATACGTGATTCCTTTTATGTAATAAGTGCCTGATATGTTTTATTGGGTGGAATATTTGGTAGCCTAGAGCATAATGGAATGGTAAAAATGTTTTCATGTCTTACTATTATTTGGTGATAAATTACCATAGCCATGAAACATCTCAGAACCTGAATGATTGGATATAAAATGTGAAAGTGAGTTGATACAGTCTATTTTAACATGTTGGCATGCTACTGAAAATTTACACTCAAAAAAAAACACCATGTTTAATCTTAAGAAAGACTCACAAAAATGTTGGCTTTGTCAGTATGTACTTGGGAAACTCTTAGCATTCAATTAAAAAGAAATTAAATTCAAGTATTATTTGAGTAACAAACAGTATTACTTGTAATAAAAGGCTAGTGTGATTTCACTAGAGAAAAATAATTTCATGAAAGAATCTTTTATTTTAAATTATTATTTAAATTGTTTTAGGGTGAGAAAGAAGTCTCAAGAGCTAGGGTGAATTTGTTTTTGTTTGTTTGTTTGTTTTGTTTTTTGTGGGGTTTTTGTTTGTTTGTTTGTTTGTTTTTTTGAGGTAGGGTTATTTTAACCTGAGTGTTATACGGGGTTTTAGACTTGATCCAGATCATTAAAAATAGTTCTGCATAGCTTGATCATTTGTAACAGAACTGTATCCTTTCATAATTTGGATTAGATACAAGTTTCTTTTATTTTGTTATAATAAAAAAATGACTTTACCAAATTTTGTATTTCAAAATTTGGTAGCTAAAATCAATACGAAGTTTTTAGATATGTTAACATTGCCTTTGTCGAGATATCAAGATCCAGTCTCTGCACATTTGCTTCATTTAGCATATATTTTTATTGAACATTTACATTTTCACATGAGTTTGCTAACTAGTTGGAGAATTTTTTTAAAAACAGTTTAGTAGGTAATACAAATATGAAGAAAGAGCTGAGGAACAGAGAGAAGTAGAAGAGAGGCTACATAAAACCTTGTATAAAATGATATACTTGATATAACATATGCACCTCCTATATGCTTTAAATATCTAGATTACTTATAATATCTAATGCATTGTAAATGCTCTGTTAGTAATTGCTGTACTATTTGTGTAGGAAATAATAATTAGAAAAAGAAAACACTGTACATATTCAGCCTTTTTCCCAACAATTTTCTGTCATTGTCTAACTCTGTGAATGCAAAAGTAATGGGTACAGGAGACTGACTGTATATGAAAAGTCATTCACATAAACTAGTAATCAAATTCATTTTCAGTAAAAGCAAAAATGATTTATCAATTTTGTTCAAAACAACTATTAAAAATATATTCAATTAATATTGGTGGATATGTGGCAAGAAATTCAAGTTTATACATATTAATGATAGTATAAACGTTTTAGAATATATTTTGCTAGTATTTACCAGTAGTTATAAATGGATACAGTTTTGCTTAGTAATTTTACTTTTTAGGAAACTATCCTAAACAGTAAGTAATTAAAAAGATAGGGTAAAGAGTGATGTATAAAGTCTTACTGAAATGCACTGTAAAAACAGATTAAATCGTATATGTAATATCTACATTCAGTATGTGTATGTGCAGTGTAATTAATGTAATTGAATGTTTTCAACAACATTGATATGTAATTCATTAAAATAGTTTATAATGGAAGGTTTTTATATTTTTAATAAATTTTATTGTGGATATTTGAGGTTTGCAATATGATGTACATAGTAAAATTATTGTAGTGAAGCAAATTACATATTATGTCACATAATTACTTTGTATGTGTGTGACAAGAGCAGCTAAAATCTCCTTAGCAGACAAAAATCCTAAATGCAGTGTAATTGACTATGGTCTTTAGGTTATACATTGAATCTCTAGACATATTTATCCTCTCTGCTACCTTGTGTTGTTTGACCTGTATCACTGCATTTCCTCACTCACTAGTCCTTATTATTTCTTTCTGTATATTTAAATTTTTCTTCCTTTAAGACCAGGTCTCACTGTATTGCCTAGGCTAGTCTTGAATACCAAGGCTTAAACAACCCTCCTACCTGAGCTTCCCAAGTGAAGACACCCCACCAAACCTACCACCACCATGCTTGTTTTCATTTTTTAAGATTGTATATATTGCCTAGATCATAATTTTTCTTTCTATGTCTGTCTTATTTCATTTAGCGTAATACCCTCCATAACCAACCATGTTATAGTAAATGACAGAATAATAGTCCTTTTATAATGCTGACTAATCTTCCTACAGTGGGAATTTTAGAAGATAACTCATTCTAAATGAATGAACAAATTTTAATGCTAAAAATTCAAAGGAGTCATAAAAAAGAGTCATCTACAACTTTACCATCTGTGGGTAACTGCTAGAATATCTCTGTGTGTTCCTGCTCTGTCGTTCATGTATCTGTTCATATCCATCTTAAGTAAAATGTGAGTCATTGTCTTTTTATTTGTGTCTAGCTATTGAGTAAGTGTACTGGAGGCCGCCTCTTTTATAATAAGGAAAAATTAAATAGGGTCAACAAATTAGTATGTTTCTTTACAAAATCGTTATTTCCCAAAAACAGAGATACCTATTTCCATTCTCTGTTTGGAGAACAAATATTATAGTTAGTACAATGAAGGAAGCACCATGCTTTTTTTAAACTGAAATTTGTCTATATGGTGCATGAAATCAAAGAATTTTGAGAATGAGTTTAGTTTTTTAATGGTACGTTTTCTGTGTACCTGTAAAAGTTCCCCAGAACAACAATAACAAAAATGTAGAGAAAGTCATAATTCCATGGCTGCTTCTGCCATTGATGTAAGAATATCTGTTATTTCTAAAGCTTTCCATTTGGGATACCCTTTGGCATCCTGGAAAATAAATTAACTTTCAAATGAAGATCCACCATCTACTGTAAGGTGGTGCATTTTGGCATCCTGGAAAATAAATTAACTTTCAAATGAAGATCCACCATCTACTGTAAGGTGGTGCATGACAGACCCTCCTTTAATGATGCACATCTCTTTTGATATTTATATTTTTCCCTTGGACCTTCTGGTTCAAATTCCTTCTTAGTTCTTGTACAACTAAGCTTTAGAAAGACAAGGACTTTGTTTCTAGGTATAATGGAATAAATGGGAGACATATTTTCTTGAACAAAATGTATGAAAACAACTTTGAGTCATTGAATAAGGCAGTTCAGACAGTGATCCTAAGCAAAGAGATCATATGAGATGAACCTCACACTGGCTGCAGGTTGCTGCCTGGAGGGATTCTAAGACATACATCCTGGGGACCTGGACAACCTTGCAGTGTCCTTGCACTAAGGAGACAGAGTTTGATATTCAGGATGGTCACAGTCGGAATTCATAGCCAGCCAGAGAAGTTGAGCATTGACCAGAGCATGAATTTGAAGATCTTACCTGACCTTTCCTTAGACTCAGGTAAGGAAAGGAGCAGGCTGCACAGTCCCTGGAGTCAACACAGTACTATGATACAAAGATAAAAATGACACCATACTTGTTGAAAATACAAGCCAGAAGACAGAACAGTAGCATCTCTAAAGCAGAAACAAACGTATTAGACAAAGTGTCTTTACAGAAACTCAGACAAAGAAAAAAATTTTTCTCTGACATATAAAAGCTGATTCTGCTGGAAATATAGCTCAGCACGCAACGCCTGCCTGGCAAGCATGAAGTTGTGAGTTTGAGTTTAGGTACCATAAAAAAAAAAAAAAAAGTGGATTCTCAATAGACCTACATTATAAGAACTGTTAAAGAAGTCCTTAGCCAGAAAGAAAATAATAGTAGACAGAAGTCTGCCTCTACACAAAAGAATTAGGGATACCAAGGTCAATAACTTAAATGACTCCCTACTTGCACTTTTTAAACCTGTAGAGCACTATTGAGCTATGTGTGTTGGTGCACACTTTTAATCTCAGCATTTGGGAGACTGTGGCAGAAGGATCAATGTAAGGGCCAGTCTGGGCTACAAAATGAGTTCAAGTCCAGCCTGAACTGCGTAGTTAAACCCTGCCTCAAAATGACAAAACAAAACAACAACAACAACAAATTGAGTGATTGAAGCTAAAATTCTAACAGTGTATTTGGGGGTTTACAACATGTATGACAGTAAAATATGTATGTATAATAATAATAATGTACAAGGTCAGAAAAAATGAAGTATATTGTTTTAAGGTTCTTAGACTACGTGTGGTTTTTTGTTGTTAGAAATAATTTAATTTAAATTTTAAAAAATAATTTCAATGCATATATATACCACAAAGGATTTGAAAAGTTGCAAGATTTGACAGTTCAGATGGGTACATTTTGAAGCTAATTGATCTGTCTTCTATCTCAAAACTAATTCCTCACATATTTATTTTAAGCCTAAAAGATAGAGGTTGGTTGTATGGTCATAGATACAAGTAATATTACTTTGAAATAGTAAAGCCTGGACTTTGTTTTACAAACACATAACTTGATACAGAGTTGGCTATAACTCCTGTATAAAACAAGATGACAGTAAAATTAAGGCTGTATATCTATTATCCATCACATTGAAAGACTTATAAATAACTTTTCTACATGCATTTTTGTCAAGTTTTGTTGTTTTAGGAAGACAAAATGAACAAATAATGCCAGTGCCAGCTCAGAAAAAAATTGTTAAGCAGAAGAAATATGTTGTTCATTCCTCTCCACTCTCCCTTTTGTTGGATACAAACCTCATACCCAACTCGGGCAACTCTGGCCACTGACCATGATCTCTCAGTAGTGTGTGTGTGTGTGTGTGTGAGTTTCTGATGTCTTGTTTCCCAAAAAATGCTTTCTTCTTGCTAAGTTGCACTTGTGTGATAAGAACTAATGTGACATGGCTCCACAGAGTGTTACACTTTGCACTATCAACACTTGGCCATCCCACTCTGAAGGATAAGAGGAAAAAGACAAATGATCTCTTACCTTTTCCTATGATGTTTGGATAATTTTTCCTTAGCATATTTTTTATACAGTAGTGACAACAAAAACCCAAAGTAATCACACAGTAATGAAGTATGGAGGTAGGAGAGAATTTAGAGAGTTTAGAGTTACCTGAATACAGCTTCTTTGCCCTGCTCTGTTTCTTGATATGTTGATTTTCCCTTAGTCTGCTTTCTTGCTGGTAACACTGTGGCTAAGAGTTACTAGCTACATGCCTGTGTTTTGTAAGGTTCAGTGTTATTTTCCAAAACTATCCTATGGGATAAGAAAGCTGTTTCCCTAGAAGTCCTAAGATTACCTCTTCCATGAGTTAGACCAAATTGTATCCCAAGCCCATTCCTGAATCTAACCTTATGATTGAGGCAGTACCATATCTGACTGCTTTATGCCAGAGTTGTTGAATCAGTCACATGAAGGGAAGATTCCTCTTTGAGCTGTTCTACCACTGGATCATGGAGCTGGGGTTAACTGAAGACACATAGCCTGGAATGAGGGCTGTGTTGAAAAAATTAGATTACTTTCGTGAGAAGGGAAAGCAGCCTGTATGGTGAGAGTTAGTCGGTAATGTCTGCTTCATTTGTTTCATTTTGTCTAGTTTGTCATCTTTTAGAATCTGCATGAACTAATTGAAAGAGTATAGGTTTTAGTATTCTCTTACTGTGAACTTCAGATTCCCTGTAGCTGTAGGAGTTTTGTAAGGTTTAAATTTTGTAAGGATTAAAACTAATATAGATAAGACTTAGCTTACAAAAATAGTTATTATAAGGTTTTTAAAAACATGATAGCAATGAAGTAAAAGGCCTTTTTTTCTGCTGAGGCCCATACGATTTCTGAATACTTATTAAAACAAGAAAGTATTTTTAGAGAATCTAAGCGGCAAATATACAGATGCTTACTATAATTTTTTCCAACTTTTTACATGTGTGAAAATTTTTATGACGACATTTTGGGAAAAAGTGAGTTTACAAGAATGATAGTGTTGCAGTAAAAACTACCAAGAATAATTCAAAAGAACGGGAAGCCAGAATTCTTCTCAAGACACCAATAAGTTTAATCCAAATGACATTTCAAGTGAATTATTGAAATGACACTCTCTTCTTTTGTCTCGAACATTCTGTTTCTCTATGGGGAAATGCATGATCTAAAATTTTGGGTTTCTTGCCTTAAAATTGCTTCATGTTAATTATTTTGTGTCAGCAGACTATAGTACAAAGCACTCAAAAGTAAAAGATGCTAGAGAAAGCAGAACATAGAAGTAGAGTCAAGAAAGTGACCTTTATCAAATCCTTGTTATGTACATACCAGAGGATCTGTGGTTATAGGGAGAAATAAAATATGATTCCAATCTCGAAAGTTCTCACACTTTAAATCAGAAGAAACCTCTCAATAAATAATGACAGTAAGTGCCATGTTTCTAAGCGCATGTTAGAAAAAGAACTACTACAGGTTCTTCACTGGCCTTCCAGACATTTTTAGTTAAAGAAAGAAATGTTAAAGTATGTGATTATTTCTCATAATTTTGTTTCCCTGCTAACTCACTAAGATTTGACAAGAAATCTAAACTCTGCCTCCAAAAACTGGGCACTTTTCCCTCACAAGCTTTTTTTTATGGGTTCCTGTTTCTCATAGAGAAAAACCAGGTTTTATAGTGATTGTTTTCAGGGCTACATAAAGTCAGACCTCTCTGTCACTCTGACATACTCTCCTACCACATTCTGCCCCAGCCACATAGCCTCCTTTTTGTTTCTTGAGCATGCTTGGTGTGGTTGCTGCCACCCAGCCTTCTTGGGACCTATCATAACTACCCTATTTCAAAATGCAACCTTCCTCAGAACTTCTGATCTCTTACCTTGCTTTTGCCTTTCTCATACAACTTATGTTCTACTAACTTACTATAGAATTTACTTATTACTTTTCCCCACCTTCTATAAGTACAGAGTTTTTTTGTTTTATTTGTTCACTGTTATATTCCCAGTGGCTTAAATTATAAGGTACATGGTAGATGCTCAATACTAATTCCCTAATTCAATAAATGATGAATGTAATTAATAAATACCTGTAAAATTTACATTTTACCAAGAAGGCAATATAGACATTTCTCATTTAATGATGAAGTTACGTTCCTGCTTCTAGGTTAGTAAGTAAATTGGTCACTAAATAAGGAGTTGTATATAGTATGTACATTACAATATTCAGAACAAAGTAATGGTCAAAGAAAACTCTAGCTTGATGATTTGGCTTTTATTTGCATAATTTATGCAGTATTGTAATAAAAGTATATAAAACTACAGGACTATACAGTATAAACAGCAAAAATTACTGTATAAACAAGGTGTACTGTACAGAAAAAAAAACACTGAGGCTCTATAAACAAAATATATAGGACTGTGTACACACACACACACACACACATACACACATGCAAAATGGGCCATAAGTCCAAACAGTATGCCGACAAGGCATGTCTATGCTGTGCTCATTCTGATATCACTTGGCCAAGATAAACCCTGTGTTTTATAGACAGAGGTGATAGAGTTGGGAGATATTTATAGTAGCTGCAGAGGTTACACTTTGGTGTATCTAAGAAAAAGGAAGGTTTCATTGGCGTATTAGGTTAGCTTGCCAGTGTTTCTTATATGCATTCCCTCAAAGTTTTGAAAATCAGGTAGTCCATATGTGCAGAGATAATACTATTCTCCTTCCATCCATGGGACATCAGTTTTTCTTATTTAGTAATAATGTGAATAGGGGACATGTTTGCAGGGATATTAACTAGATTCTGGAGTATAGGCTGTGTCTATGAAACTGAATTTGTTTCTGTGTCAGTCTAATTTAACTGACTCAATATCACATTTGCCTGGACAGTTCTTCATATGGATTATGGGATTCAGAAATTGGTAGCTAGTACAGGTTTTATGCTCCAGTGAACCCAGTTACTATTTCTCTTTTAACATAGTAAGAATATTTTTCCTGTAAAATAGCCTGTTCCTTGGAACAAAAACAGCAGTAGGTCTCTTAGGTAGTGTTTACTACTGGACTGTTCAGTTTGTAAAAATATTTGATGTAGACTGAGCTTGTGGCCTGATGGTGTTTAGAAGAATGCCACTCATGAAAGATGCCAGCAAAAAGCGTAGTTGGAAGAGGTGAATAATGATTGTGTCATTTTCCTGGTAGGTGTAACCAGGCTTGAAAATCCATCACTGCCATTTGTGAAATGTTGCTAGAATAAAGGCAATTGGTATTCTATGAATTGCATTAGGTATAAAAATGACATATCTGCCAGTGCCTTGGGTCACTGTCCCACTGTCTTTACATTGTTAAGGAAGCTTTGTTTCATCATTGTGTCTTGGTGCCAGAAACAGCCGTAATATTTTCCCCACTTTTAATGAGCATTTTTGTTCAATGAAAACCTCGAGCATACGAGGTTTTTCTTCATGATATTACTTTGATGTCAAGTATATTCCTCTTAGCAAACAAGTTCTTGTAGTATTTTATAACTTCAGTTCCTAAAATGGCTTCTCTTAAATAAAGTCTAAAGACCAATGCAGCATGAAAAACTAACTGTATTTGTTCAAAATATAACAAAGTTTTTTAATGACATGCAGTAATAGGACAGCACAATAGATCAGATTTCTAAACTAATAATGTATATGCAAAATATTTTAGAATTCAAGAAAATACATTAAAATGTTTAATTATCCTTGATTTAGCACAAGGTAATTATAGAAATGTTGAACGTGCAATTCATTGACTCCTGCTGTGAAGAAATATACTTCCACAAAACTGACAAAATGTATTTCTTTGCAGTGTGCATTTAGCTGTATTAATAGAGTCATTAAAGGTAGATGGAATCACAGCACCATCACCACTTTTTGCAAAGAATTACACCTAGAAAACAATGGGGAACAAACAGACAGAATGAAAACTAAGTAATTGGCATCAGATAGATTTACGTGTAGTGGAGCATGAGAGGCAGGAAGCAAAAGGGAGACGTGTTCCCTGTTTTTTCTTAAACTCATAGCTCTGAACCCACCCTCTTCAAAAAGATGACATTGTAGTGGAACTTACATCTTAACTGAGGAAGTGTGCAGAAGCACAATTTAAGAGTAGGATATAGGGCCTTACTCCATGTAAATTGAACACAAGCTGCTTTACCTACAATAGTTCTTCATCAACCACAAAAATATGGAGAAGAGGGAAAAATAAACATCAACCCTTTTACTTTTTAAGAAACCATTCTTTAAAATCTTTTCCAAAGCAGGCATGATGGCACACACCTGTAATCCCATCACTCAGGAAGCTGAGGCAGGAGAATTGCTGCAAGTTCAAGGCCAGCCTGAACTACATAGCAAAACCCTGTCTCAAAAAAATTTAAATAAGCCATAAATAGAACAAAAATCTCCTTTTCCAGCATTTTCTATGTCTCTAATGCTGTATTGTTCTTATTTTGTGTCTTTACTTTGGTGAGACCAAAATGTAAGTCTGAGAACACACAAAAGGACCTGGGAGGAAATGTGATAGAATTTTATCTAGAGTTTCAAATCAGTGCCTCAAACTCTCCACTTTTTCTGTAGAATATCCAAGATAGGTGTGGTAGTGAAAAACAATGACAGAATCAACAAAACCAAAATTTGGTCCTTAGAATAGCAAAATTGACAAACCCTTAGCTAGACTGGTCAAAACAAGACAACTAAGTTACTAAAACCTATGATGAAAAATGAGAAGTTAATATGAACTTTACAGAAATAAAAAGAAATATAAGAAATCATATACCACATGTAAAAAGTAACATAAAGTTAATCAAGACCTAAATGTAAGAGCTTAAACTATAAAGCTGTTGGACATAAACATAAGTAAATTGTTATAACCTTAGATTAGGCAGTAATTTCTTAAATATGACCCTAAAAGCGTAAGCAACCTGAGTAAATGAATGAACTGACATCAATATTAAGAAAGTAAAAACAGAGACAGTGGCAAGCCTGCAGCTGCACCAGTTATACCACCCTCCACCCAGGTCACTGTGGCAGGACTGTGACCATTCTGGTGATGCCACCCTCCACCCAGGTCTGGCAACAAGGAGAAAACCAGCCACACAGTGAAACTAACAAGAATGAAAAGACTGAAATTCAAACCAATAAGAGAAAATGACAAAATGAAAAAGCAAATGTAATCTCAGACCTCCAGCCCTCCTAGAACAAGTACAGGAGACATTGAAATAGAAAAATGGAAAGGCACACACCTGAAAACTCTGAAAAGGTAGCAAGTGAAATAAAGAAACAAATGCACGAAGCTCTAGAGGAAATCAGATGAGAAATAATCTCTTGGCCAGAAAAAGAAATGGCATCCATAATAAAAGAATTGCTCAACATAGTTAGAGAAGACAGACAGAAAAATAGAGGAGCACATGTAAATGATGGAAATGTTGAATGAACAGTGTAGGAAAGAATTAGAATGCATGAAACAGATTCAGACAGATATCCAGGAAATTAAAAATTCCACTGAAAGTTGGAAAAACCTCTTGAATGAAGCTGAAGATAGACTTTCAGACCTTGAAGACAGGACTGAGGCTTGTGACCACAAAAGAAAAGATCTTTTAAAAATATCAAGGGACCATGAAATAACAATTCAACAGCTCCAAGGTGATGCAAGAAAAATAATATAAAACTTATGGGTGTCAGTGAAGAAGCAGGAGTCAACACAAATGACATTAAAAAACTATTTGCAGAAGTAATAGAAAATTTCCCAAACATGGGAACAGAATCTGACATACAGATAAGTGAGGCATATAGAATCCCAAACAGTCATATCCAAAGTAAATCTACACCCAAACTTATAATAATCAAGATCCCAAATATTCAGCATAAAAACAATATTAAAATAAATCTGCTAGAGAAACTGATCACCTATAAAGGAAAACCTGTTAGAATCACAGCTGACTTCTCAACACCAACCCTCAAATCAAGAACTTGAAGTGAAATATTTCAAGCCCTGAAAGAAAACAACTTCCAACCTAGATTGATGTACCCTGCAAAACTATCTTTTAAAATTAATGTAAAAATAAGATACTTCCATGACAAAGAACAACTAAAAAAATTCCTGAGCCCAGATCCAGCCCTACCAAGAGTATTGAAAGATATTCTAGATAGTGATAAAAATGCCCACAATTCCAAGAACAACATCATTAACAAATCACCAGGCAGGGCAAGCAATTAAACAGAGGAAGAAACAGAACCACCAACAGGAAAATAACATGATAAAGATAGGCCAATATGTATCAGTTGTAACCATCAATGTAAATGGCCTGAATTCATCAACCAAAAGAAACAGACTGTCAGAATGGATCCAGAAACAAGACCCAACAATATGCTGCATACAAGAAATGTATTTAACTCAAAAGAAAACTTACTGACTGAAAGTCAAAGAATGGAAAACAATACTACATGCAACAGGAATCGAGAAAAAAGCAGGGGTAGCTATGCCGTTTGCAAACACTGTGAATTTCACACCAAAAATGATCAAAAGAGATAAAGGCCACTACATACTTGTTAGAGGAAAAATTCGAGAGCAAGCAATAACAATCATAAGTATATATGCACCGAATATAAGAGCACCCAACTATATAAGACAAATATTAATGGACATGAAAAATCAAATAAGCAATAACAGTTGTAATGGGCGAACTTAATTCCCCACTGTCACAAAGAGATAGATCAGCTAGACAAAAATATCAGCAAAGAAATAATAACTAAATCAAATATGTGAACAAATGGACTTAATAGATGTTTTCAGAGTGTTCCACCCAACAACATCAGAATACACATTCTTTGTTGCACACGTGTCATTTTCTAAAACAGATCATATAGTCACCCACAGGACATGCTTAAGTAAATGCAAAAGAATTGAAATTATTTCATGCATATTATCTGACAATAGTGCAATGAAATTGGAAATTAATCTCACACTGCAAAAATTCCATAAACTCATGGAAATTAAGTAACACCTTCCTGAACAAAGAATGGGTCACAGATGAAATTACCAAAGAAGGTAATATCTGTAATCAAATGAAAATACAAACACAACATACCAAAACCTATGGGATGCAATGAAAGCAATCCTAAGAGTGAAATTTATACCAGTGAATTCCCACATCAGGAACACAGAGCAAGTACAAATAAACAATCTAATGCTAAAACTAAAGCATGTAGAAACAGAGGAGCAAGTCAAGCCCCAAGCCCACAGACAGGAGGAAATTATAAAGATCAGTGCAGAAATTAACTCAATTGAGACTAAGAAAACAATACAAAGAACTAAAGAATTGAAGAGTTGGTTCTTTGAAACAGTAAAAAAATTGATAAAACCCTAGCCAACCTTATCAAAAAGAGGAAAGAAAAAACTCAAATTCATGCACTGAGGAATGAAACGGGTGAAATTACCACAGATCCTGTGGAAGTTTAGAAGATCATCTATATCTACTTTGAAAATCTATACTCACATAGGATGAAAAACGCAGAAGACACAGATGGATTTCTATAAATGTATGAACTACCAAAGCTGAATAAAAAAAATAAAACTTCTGAATAACCCAATATCAGTTAATGAAAATGTAAAAGCTTACAAACAAACAAAAGCCCAGATCCTGATGCATTCCCGACTGAATTCTACACGAAATTTAGAGAAGATTTAATGCTGATACTCTTCACACTCTTTAATGAAACTGAAAAGGTAGTGATTCTACCTAGCTCATTCCTAGAGGCAAATATTAACCTGATACGAAAACCAGAAAAAGACCCAACCAAAAAAGAGAACTACAGGCCAATGTTTTTAATAAACATAGATGCAAAAATCCTCAATAAAATACTAACAAACAGAATGCAGCAAATCATCAAGAATATTATACACCATGATCAAGTGTGATTCATCCTAGAAATGCAAGGATGGTTCAACATACCCAAAACAGTAAATGTAATACACCATATTAACAGAACCAAGGACAACCACATGGTCATCTCAGTAGATCCAGAAATTTTTTATAACATTCAACACTCATTCATGACAAAAACCCTAGAGAAACTCAGAATAGATGGTCCCTACCTCAGTCTGATAAAAGCCTTGTATAACAAACCAACGGCCAGCATCATGCTAAATGGACAAAAACTGAAAGCTTTCAACCTAAAATCAATAGCAAGACAATGATGTCCACTGTCATTACTTCGATTCAATATATTTCAGGAAACATTAGGCGAGCAATTGGACAGCAAAGAGATAAGAATAAGGATAGGAAAGGAAGACGTTAAATCATCATTTGCAGATGACATGATACTCTAGATAGAAGATCCAAAAAACTCCACCAAAAGTCTACCAGATTTAAAAAGCAAGTTCAGCAGTGTAGCTGGACACAAAGTCAACACTCAAAAATCAGTAGCATTCCTGTATACATACAACAAAATTACTGAGAGTGAAATTAGGGAAACAATACCTTTCACAGTAGCATCCAAAAAAATGAAATACATAGGAATCAATCTAACAAATGAAGTAAAAGATCTATATATTGAAACTTGCAGTTCTCTAAAAAAGATCAAAGAGGATCTCAGAAAATTGAGAGATATTCCTGGCTCGTGAATAGGAAGAACCAACATTGAAAATGGCCATACTCCCAAAACTGTTATACAGATTTAATGCAATCTTGATCAGAATACCATTAGCATACCTCACAAATCTAGAGAAATCATCCCTAAAATTCATCTGAAACCAGAAGAGACCTGGAATAGCAAAGGCAATCCTGGGCAACAAAGGCAAGGCAGGAGACATAACAATCCCTGACTTGAAATGATACTATAAAGCTACTGTAATAAAATCAGTTAGTACTAGCAAAAAGAAAAAAAAAAAAAAAAGGAAAACAGACCTGGGAATCAGTGGAACAGAATAGAAGATATAGACTCAACTGCAAACACACTCAACCACCTTATCTTTGACAAAGGGGCCAAACATTTTCACTGAAAGAAAGGTAGTCTGTTTAATAAACAGTGCTTGAAAAACTGGCTTTCCACATGCCAAAGACTTAAACTAGACCCATGCCTATCACCATGCACTAAACTAAAGTCAAAATAGATCAAAGATCTAAATATTAAAACAGAAACACTAAATCTACTGGAAGACAAAGTAGATAGAAATCTCAAAGATGTAGGAGTAGGTAGAGAGTTCATGAACAAAAACCAAACCACATGGGAAGTACTTAAAACAATCAGCAACTGGGATCTCATCTTATTAAACAGTTTCTGCACAGTCAAAAGAAATCACCAACAGAGTGGAAAGCATTTCCACAGATTGGGAAAAAATCTTTACCAACAGTCCCTCAGACAAAAGACTTCATCTAGAACATATAAAGAATTGAAAAAATCAGGCCCCCCAAATTCAAAGACTCAATCCAAAAGTGGGCATCTGAGATGATTACACAATTCTGAGATGAAGAAATACAAATGGCAAATAAATACACAAAAAAATGTTCAGCATCATTGGTCATTAGAGAAATGCAGATTAAAACAATGCTGATATTCCACCTCATTCCAGAGAGAATGGCCAAGATCAAGAAATCAACCAATAACAAATGTTGGATGAACTGTGGGGAAAAATGAAAACCTACATTATTGGTGGGAGTGTACACTGGTGCAACCACTGTGGAAATTGGTGTGAAGGTTCCTCGAAAAGCTGGGATTAGAGGTCCCGTTTGACCCAACTATTTCTGGGCATTTTCTCAGAAATATTGAAAATATAGCATAATGATACAAGTGCACCCATGTTTATAGCAGCACAATTTGTAATAGTCAAATCTTGGAAACAAATGCCTTTCAAATGAGGAATAGATAAAAAAAAAAAAGATGTGGTATTTTTATACAGTGGAGTACTACTCAACTATAAAGAAGGATCGACTTGAGGTTTGCTTTTATAAGTAAATGGATGCAACTTGAGACCATACTCATAAGTGAAATAAATCAGATTCATATGTATAAATACCATATTGTCTCTTTAGTGTAAGAAACTGAAAGAGTAAATAAGATCCAAAATATGCAGTAGATATTGTGGAAGGGAAATTAACTGCTGAAAGGAAAAAAACAAACACCTGGGATAGGGAAAAGGAGAAAAGAGGGAAGGGAAAAGGAGAAAGATATAAATTTGTATATATATATATATATATATATATATATATATATATATATGTGATTACACTACTAATTCTATTAGTTCATGGAAAAGGACAGTTAATACTCATATGGTTTGATCAATTTTGCATGTATGCATCTGGTAATCTAAGCAACTCTTTTTAAGATAACAATATGCAATATAACAACCATTGTTAAGTTCCTGTCCTCTTGTTTTGAAAGCCTATATTGTTACTGTTTTGGGCTTTTTGTTGTTGTTGTAGTTGTTCTTCGTTTGTTTCTTTTGTTTTTGGTTTTTCTTTTCTCTGTTTTTTTTTTTTTTCTCTTTAAAATAAAATTTTTTTAAAAAGTAAAAGAAAAAAACGTCCCAGCACTCGGGAGGCTGAGGTAGGAGGAGCATTGTGAGTTTGAGGCCGGCTTGGGCTACAATGTGAGCGCAAGACCGACCTGAGCTACATAGTGCGACCCTGCCTCAAAAAAAAAAAAAAAACGAGGGCCGGGAGTTCGGCTCAGTGGCTTAAGTGCCTGCCCTGGCAGGCGCGAGGTTGTGAGTTCGATCTCTGGTGCCGCAAAAACAAACAAACAAACAAACAAAAAACGAGTCACAGAATGGGAGAATATATTTGCAAATCATGTCTGCTAAGGTACTTCTATGTAGAATAAATAACCCTTGTATCTTAATAATCAAAAGAAAATTCAGTTGAAAACAGTAGACCTGAATAGGCATTTCCTCAGAATGGGCATTTTTTGAATAGGCATTTCTTCAGAAAAAGTAAAAATAACTGGGCATGGTGGTGCATGCTTGTAATCCCGGCACTTGGGAGGCTGAGGCAGGGGGATTGCTGTAAGTTCGAGGCCAGCCTGGGCTATAAAGTGAGTTCAATGCCAGCCTTGAACTGCATGGCAAGATCCTGTCTCAAAAAGACAAAAATAAAGAAAAGAGGGAAAAAGGAGACAAGATAAAATATATAAAATAAGCTCAGAACGATTAACCTTCAGAGAAATGCCTATCAGTACCACCATTGAGATACCATTTCATACCTATTAGGATGACTGTGATCATAAACACTGTAACAAGTGTTACTAAAGTGAATACCTGAAATTTTCATATCCATCATGAAAGTTTAAAATGGTTCAGCTGCTTTGGAAAACAGTCTGGCAGTTCCTCAAAATATTAAACGTAGTTACTATGTAACCCAGCGGTTCCGTTCCTAAATATATAAGCAAGAGAAATGAAAGCATACGTCCACACAATAACTTGTGTATGAATATTTGTATCAGCATTATTCATACTACCTAAAAAGTAGAATAAGGCTGTGTCCATTAAACAGTGAATGAATAAATAAAATGTAATGTGTCTATGCAATAGAATAGTACCTTTCCCATAAAAAGTAACAAAGGCAATTATACCATGTGGATGAATCTTGCAAAAATTGTACAGAAGAAAGCTTGTCACTAAAGGCCACATATTACATGACTCCATTTAAACAGATTATCTATAATGAACAAATACACAGATGCTGCATTAGCTTTCTCATTGCCGTGACAAACTGCTTGACATCTGCGATGTTTTGCACCACTGCTTTGTATGAATTGTCTATGAATTATTATCTCAACAAAGCATGTATTTAAAAATTATGTCAACAATAGTAAGTGTTGATAAAGGAAAGGAAACTCTTATTATGAAAAATACTATGAAAATTCCTCCAAACAATGAAAATACAACTATTATGTGAACCAGTAATCCCTCCACTGTGTATATATATCCAAAAGAACTGACATCTGCACTCTCATGTTCATTGGAGATTTACTCACAGTAACCAAGTTATACAGTCAGCATAAGTATTCATCAGCACATCAGTACATTTAGAAAATGTTTGTATATGTGATGGAATACTATTCCACCTCAAAAATAAAGGAACTTGTCTTTTGTGACACATGTATGAATCTGCAGAACATTACACTAACTGAAATAAGCTAGAAAGGTACAGAAAGATTAATACAGCGTGATCTCACCTGTATTTAGAATCTTAAAAAGTTGAACTCCTAGAGTAAAATGATGATTACCTGAAGTAGGTGAGCAGACAGAACTAGGATAGTTGATTAAAGGTTACAAAGTTTTAGACAGGAGGAATGTTTTGAGATTACTGCACAGTAGGATGATGATAATACTTCAAAATAATCCTAAGTAAATTTCACATATCTCACAATAAAAAGTAAAATGATGTGTTATTGAGGTTGATTCCACTACATGTATGGAAACAACGCATTATACCCCATAAATGTGTAGAATGTCAAAAATATAATTTAACAATCAAAAATCATGAATGATTATATCAGGAGGTGGTTGACTGTTAGCATGGGCTTTTTGTCTGCAGATCATGTGCACGTACAAGCATGACAGTCATCCTGAGGCAGCCTTTCTTTCATCTGCTTTATAAATTGAGCACTCCTCTGCCTCCTCTTCCCATCCCTCTACTACTACCTGTCACATGGTAAGATATTCTTTGAAGAAAGGATACTGTATCAAAATAAATAATAAAGTGATTTCAAAATTTCTGGAAACAGTGAATTCCATAACCCTTTCCAGCTCTAAGAAGGCATGATCGTTATGCATTAAACTGAGAATCTGAATTTGGCCTGCATTATTCCATTTTAACTCCGTCTGAACAAAGGAAAAGCTGTGAACAAAGACAGTTTTTCCTTCACAGAGCTGCACACAGGTGTGACTTAGTGGAAACCATGGACCTCAGCCAGGTCTTCAGCTCCCTATGCAGTACTGTATCTCCAAACCCTACTTCCTGTTCTTGAATACAGTGATTTGCTAAAATAGAGACACCTGGTCCCAGCACCTTGCAAAGGGATTTTTCCTTTCAGCATTTCTAAGTATATTCATGTATTGATGAAGGCTTTCTTTGAGAAGCCATCTGTCTGAAATCTGCAGCAATAAAAAACAAAAAAAAAAAAAAAAAAAAAAAAAAAAAAAAAAAAAAGCAAAAAGCACCTCCCAGATCCCTTAGATAGTCAGAATGGTATGTATTGCTTAACTCTTGGATTCCTATGTCCTCTTTTTTTTCTTTTCCGTATGTTTTTCATTCATTTATTTGCAGAGTATTTATTTGTGGAGCATTTGTACCCAATACTATGCATGTAGCAGTAAACAAGATTACTTTGTCTCTATAGTTACTTAACCTGACCATCTAGTAGAGTGAACATTGATAACAAAACAAAAAATTTAAGTTTCTAAGTTCTGGTAAGAACTGAAAGAAAAATAATTTCTACCTGACCGACTATGTAGACTGTGATTTTTAAATGAATTCTAGAGCCATACTGTACTGCAAATATTCAAATCTTAACTTCACTATCTACTAGCTGTGTGATTTTGAGCAAGTTGCTTAATGTTCTGGGCCTCAGCTTCTTTATCTCAAAATGAGAAAAATAATACCCACTTTATACCATGAGTTCTTAGGAGAATTTAATTAGACAATGTGTGTGTGGTGCACATAGAAAAGTTCTAAACATATTAAGCCTCCATCTTAACCAGCATCATCACTGCCTTCTACAAATACCTATCATATACATGTAGTTTATGCACAGGATTTACAAAAATTAGATGTGGCATGTTCCTGGACTCAAAGACAGTGTAAGGATTAGAAGAAAACTACAATGAAAGGCAGTATGTGCTAAGTACCAGATAAGTGATAGATATAGTATGTGTTACAGGATTGTAGAAAAAGCAGTTACCATGGACTAGTCAAGAGAAGGTTGATCCTGTCTCAACAAAACAAAACAAACAAGTGTATGTTGTGCCAATGCTTTTACGTGTGTCAAAATTGTGCCACAAATGCCACCATGATATTCACATAAAGACATGGTACTACTATGATCTTTTTTTTTAATTTAAAAGAAAAAAAGACACATATAAGAAAGACAGAAAGCAAAAGAGACAAACAAACGACTAGAGTAAATGCACAACAGTCACATTACAGGTTTAAAAACAGGATGATAGAAACTTCATAAGGGTTGCAATATTGCGTCTCGTTATCTTCAAAATGGTTGTTTGTATTAACAGATATAGACATGTAAATTGATCTAATCATATGAGTACTAACTGTTCTTTCTCAATAACTAATACATTCAGTAGTATGTTCGTTTTAGTCATCTTACATATACATATATACAGATTTGTATCTTTTCCTTTTCCCTTCCCTCTTTCCCTCTTTTCCCTTCCCAATTACTTTTGCGCTTTGAGCAGTTTTTTACCCTTACATGCTATTTATTATAGATTTTAGATCATATATACATTTTCAGTTTCTTACACTAGGGAGACAATATGGTATTTACACCTGTGGGCTTGATTTATCTCACTTATGAGTATGGTCTCACGTCGTGTCCATTTACTTATAAAAGTCTCAATGTAATCTTTCTTAATAGCTAAGTAGTACTCCATTGTATAAAAATACCACATCTTTTTTATCCATTCTTTGATTGATGGGCACTTAGGTTGTTTCCAAGATCTGGCTGTTACAAATTGGGTTACTATAAACATGGGTGCACAAATATCACTGTGGTATGATGTTTTCAGTTCTTCTGGGAAAATGCCCATAAGTGGGGTAGCTGGGTTGAATGGGATCTCTAATCCTAGCTTCTTGAGGAATCTCCATACTGACTTCCACAGTGGTTGCACCAGTCTACACTCCCACCAACGTTGAAGAAGAGTTCCTTTTTCCCCACAGCCCCTCCAGCATTTGTTGTTGCTTGATTTTTTAAAGTTGGCTATTCTTTCTGGAGTGAGATGGAATCTCAGTGTTGTTTTAATTTGCATTTCCCGAATGACCATTGATGTTGAACATTTTTTCATATGTTTATTTGCCATTTGTATTTCTTTCTCTGAGAAGTGTGTATTCATCTCAGATGTCCACTTTTGGATTAGGTCCTTGAATTTTAGGGGCCTGATTTCTTTCGATTCTTTCTATGTTTTAGATAGAAGTTGTTTGTCTGATGGACAATTGGCTAAGATATTTTCCCAGTTTGTGGGTTTTCTTTTCACTCTGTTGGAGATTTCCTTTGACCTGCAAAAACTTTTTAGTAAGATGAGATCCCAGTTGTTGATTCTGGGAAGTGTTTCCCATGCAATTTGATTTTTGTTCATGAACTCTCTGCCTACTCCTATGTCATCCAGATTTTTACCTACTCTGTCTTCTAGTAAGTTTAGTGTCTCTGTTTTAATATTCAGATCTTTGATCCATTTTGACTTTACTTTAGTGCACGGTGATAGACATGGATCTAGTTTTAGTTTACAACACATTGAAAGCCCATTTTTCCAGCACCATTTGTTAAAGAGGCTGTCTTTCTTCCAATGTACACGTTTGGCCCCTTTGTCAAAGATGAGGTGGCTAAGTGTGTTTGTAGTTGTGACTGTATCTTCTAATCTATTCCATTGATCTTCAGGTCTGTTTTGACTCCAGTACCATGCTGATTTTATCACAGTAGCTTTGTAGTATAGTTTCAAGTCAGGGATTGTGATGCCTCCTGCCTTCCCCTTGTGGCCCGGAATTGCCTTTGCTATTCTAGGTCTTTTCTGGTTCCAGATAAATTTCAGGAATGCTTTCTCTAGCTCTGTGAGGTAGGCAAGTGGTATTTTGATTGGGATTGCATTAAATCTATATAATAATTTTGAGAGAATGGCCATTTTCATGATGTTTGTTCTTCCTATCCATGAACAGGGTTTATCTTTCCATTTTCTGAAATCTTTGATTTCCTTCTTCAGAGTAATGTAATTTTCACTGTATAGATCTTTGACTTTCTTTGTTAGATTGATTCCTAAGTATTTCATTTTTTTGGATGTTATAGTGAAGGGTGTGGTTTCCCTTGTTTCTCTATAAGTGACTTTGTTGTTTGTGTACAGGAATGCTATTGATTTTTGAGTGTTCACCTTGTATCCAGCAACTTAACTGAATTTGGTTATTACTTCTATAAGTCTGCTAATGGATTTTTGGGGATCCTCTATGTAGAATATCATATCATCTGCAAATAATGATAATTTCACTTCTTCCTTTCCTATCCCTATTCCCTTTATTTCTTTCTCTTGTCTAATTGCTCTGGCTAGTATTTCCAGAACTCTATTGAATAGGAGTGGTGATAATGGATATCCTTGTCTTGTTCCTGATTTTAGGTTGAAAGTTTTCAGTTTTTGTCCATTTAGTAAGATGTTGGCTGTTGGTTTATGATATGTGGCTTTTATCAGGTTGAGGTAGAGACCATCTATTCCGATTTTCTGTAGGGTTTTAATCATGAATGGGTGTTGAATTTTGTCGAAAGCTTTCTCTGCATCTATTGAGATGATCATGTGGTTCTTGTCCTTGGCCCTGTTGATGTGGTGTATTACATTTATTGATTTGCATATGTTGAACCATTCCTGCATTCCTGGGATGAATCCCACTTGATCATGGTGTATAGTTACTTTGTGGATAAAATACGTGACACACACAAGTTTAAGGAGAGGGAGATTTATTTTGGCTCATGGTTTGTAGAGGTTTCAGCCCATAATTAGCTGGCTCTAAAGGCAGGGCAGCGTGACAGAGGGGCCTGGCAGAGGAGAAAGAGTACACGGCATGGCAGCAGGAAGCAGAGAGAGACAGAGACAGAGATAAAGTTAGAGACAAGAAGAAGGGAGATAGGCCCTCTAAGCCATGTAAGATACTCCTGGCATGCAGCCTAAAAAGCTGTTTTAAAGAATGTCCTCAATGATTCTGATTGAGGTGCCTAAGAGATGCTATTTTAAGGAAAATTGGCATAAAACAAAGAGTTAAATTTCCTAATCCTGCTACCGAGAATTTTGCTTTATCATGCTTTCCCAACCTCATCTTCCATTTTTCTCATTAATGAATGATGGGACATTTTCTATTCACTTACCTGTGACCTAAAGTGTTTTTGTGTTTTAGTTTTGTCCTTGTTTATGTGGTTCCCTCAGCCTTACTGCCATTCCAAATCTTGAATTCTCTCAGTCCTGGTTCAGATGTACTCACAAAGTACATTAACCTGGCAGGCAGACTCCCCTACCTAGGTACCTAAGGAGTACCTTGTAAGTAATTCCATTTGTAATTCCTTTTGTAATTCATTCATTACATATTTATTGAATATATGCAGTGTACCACATACTGTTCTAGGTGCTGATGGTAAAATAAGATGAAAAAATAAAACACTGAAAAGTGGTTTCTTTGCACCTTCTATTCTTCAGGGGCAAATGTTTTTAAGTAAATATTGAAAGTGATTTGAGTAGAGTAACCTAGTAGTGCTTTGCAGGTTATATTAGAATAGGAAAAGACCAGTAAAATTAATGAAGGGACTCATAAAAGTTCCTTTTGTAGAGTGGGAAGAGCCAGTGAGATTATAAAATAAAAAGGAAACAATAATTAGTGAAACAAAGAAATAACTGGCAGTAATTGGTGAGGGTCACAAGAGTGTATCTAATATTTGGGCCTTTTGAGAAAGAAAAAATAACATGGAAGGGTTATATTTTGGGGGAAACACATTTTAAAATGTTATGTTGATGTTTTAGATTTTTTTTTATGGTGTCGATAATGGGACTTCTGAGTGGAAATGCTCAAGAGCAATTAGAAATATATATATATGTAAAGCCCAGACTACTCTCCTTTCTCACCTTTACAGCTCAGAATCACTATGTGATTTTTGCTGTTCAGGTCCACAGTTTCTGCCCAAGAAATGATTTATGTCTCATCCAGTTGACTTTTCTGGGGATCATGACCTGAGTGCATATGTAGCCCCATTTCTCTGATCTCCAGGCATTTGCCCAGAATGAGGCCTGAGCTCAACCCAGAAAATTAACTCTAAATGAGCCTTCTCTTGAATGGCTCTTAGCTGATTAGAAATTTGACTTGTTGGAGGAACTAGGAAAAGGTTATAATTGAACTAGGGAAATCCTTTAAAATTGAGTACAGCTGGGCATGATAGCGCATGCCTAATACCCTTGCACTGGAAAGCTTGAAGCAGGAGGATCATGAGTTTAAACCAGATTGGGCTAGATAGCAGATTCACGGCCAACCTGAATAGAGAGATCCTGTTATGGTATATATCTGAACATCTCTTTAAAGTCTTATGTGCTCATAGGTGGGGCATTGGGAATAATTGGATCATGGAGGTGTGATACTAATGAGTGGATTACTCCACTGGCATGTTTATAGCTAACTATGATTTAGGAGGTGAAACCTCGTTGGAGGACTTGGGTCACTGGGGGCATGACCTGGAAGGGTCTGTCTTCATCCTTCCTCCCTTGATAGCTCTCTCTCTCTCCCCCTCCCTCCTCTCCTACCCTTCCCCTCCCCTCCCACTCCCTTCCTCCTCCCACTTCCCTCTTTCTTCCTCTCTGCTTCCTGCTGCCACTCCAAGTGAAATTTCTCTTCTGTCATGCCACCCTGCCTTTAGAGCCAGCTAATTATGGGCTGAAACATCTACAAACTGTGAGCCAAAATAAAGTTCTCCTTAAACTTATGGGTGTCAGGTATTTTGCCCATGAACAAAAAAAAGAAGAAGAAAGAAAATGAATGTAGTAGTATCATCACCTTATGTGAATATCATGGTGGTCATTTGCAGCACAATTTGGACACACATATTGTGAAAGCATTGGCACAATATAGACTTGTTTGTTGTTGTTTTGTTTTGTTTTGTTTTTTTGAGACAGGGTCTCACTATGTAGTTCAGGCTGGCCTTGAACTCACTATGTAGCCCAGGTTGGCCTTGAACTCTCAGCAATCTTTGTGCCTCAGCCTCCAGAGTGCTCAAATTACAGGCATGGGCCACCATGCCTGGCATACAACATACTCTTACAAAATGAAAATCTGCTTTCAAAAGCCTGAGAGACCATCTTTCCCCCATCTTATAGTTGATCACACCAAGAAAGTCTCAAATCATTCCTGTCTTTTATAATATCCAACAGTTGCATCAGAAAATGTGAGTGAAGGGTTATATAATTTTTATTATCTGACTTCTCTGAATGCAAGAGCTGTGTTTCTGCTATACAACATTCCCAACCAATGTTTAGAACATAGTAGATGCTCAATAGTAATTTTTTGAATGATTGAAGTGAAATAAAATTTCATTCTACATTTTGCTAATTAATTTTGACATTGACTGTGTTTTCAAAATGCTCAGGAAATATTTTATCCCAATAGCCCAGTGTTATTTGGTGATATTAACCAAATAATATTACTGTAAAATAATTTTAAAATAAACTGCAGATTCCTAACTAGCTTAGAGAAATATCAATAAGTTCTAGAGGATAAGAATGCTTCTCTTTAATGATACCGATTTGTTACTACTATTGTAAATATGATTCAAAATTTAGCCTTAAGAGATATTCTGGTAAGGTCAGCTACTATATACATACTATGTGTAATTAAAATTTATTTTCTAATTCACAATTTTTGGGGAAAGTTTTTGAGGAATATCCAGATTTACTTACTGTTTCCATGTTTGTAATATGATGCTTGATATTTGGTAAAAAGAAATCTAAATCGTCTTTCTAACATTGTTTAAACTCACATTCTATTCCTACATGACCAGAAACATCTAAACTCAAAGTGTATGTTGGATAACCTTCATAAATTGCTTTCTTAGAACAGCAGGAGGTCCCACCAGAGTTTGGAAATCTAAAGGAGCTGCATGAACAAAGCCGTCGTTAGGAGTTTTTACCTGATTTAGATAATATTTCCAGTTTCCAATGATTGAAGAAAGAGGTTGATACTATTGATACCATTTGTGTAGAAGATCGTTTTGGTATAGGGATGATTTTCATGGAGTAGCAGAGTGAAAGTTTTTCTAATG
>RJWM01022700.1:0-33357 GCA_004363535.1 Dasyprocta punctata
GCGCACAGCCCCCAGCTGTCTGTGGTTTCCGGCAGGGGCAGGGGTAACAGGCTGAGGGCTGCTGGACCCCTGGCAGGCCCACATCCCTGGTGCACGTGGGTCAGGGTGAATGCATGCATGTGTTTTCTATGTGTAGATTCAGAAGCAAGGGAGCTGCTGTGGAGGCGGACGCATGAGGCTGTGGGGCGTGTCAATGCGTCTGTGACCTGCCACCATGATCTGTGAGTTCCCAGCAAGCCACACGGCTCCTGTCTCCCAGGATGACCTTCCCTGAGGCTCTGGAGAGATGGAAGCTGGTTTTGTTTGCTTTGTAATCTGGGTGTCTTCCTGCTGACAGGGTTAGTGACAGGAGATCAGTTCTAGTTGGGGAGGGGTCCCGGAGGCCTTTATTGGGAAGGTGGCCTTTGAAATCCACCTTGTGGGAAGAATTTCAGTATGTGAATCCAGAAAAGGGAAGGAATTCCAGGTGGAAGCAAAGTGTGGAGGAGAATCTGTGGGCTGTTCGGTTTGACTGGGAGATCTGTCCATCAACCGACCTGTCTGTCCACCCATTCATCCAGCCATCGACTCATCCACCTACCAGTCTACCCCTCCACTCATTTATCTATCTGCAGAACCATCCATCCATCCATCTAGCTATCCTCCCATCACCCATCATCGATCATCCATCCGTCCATCCGTCCATCCATCCATCCATCCATCCATCCAGGGCCGTGTACATAGAACAGGTGAACAAACTAGAGGAGTCTCTGCCCTCATGGCAACTGCTTCATTAAATAAGTAATGGTACATCTAGTCGTTTAATTTCAATCACAATGGGCTTGTGGGACTCTGAGCTGGTCAGGGAGTGGCGTCGGAGAAGATTTCCTTGAGGTTGTGGTCCCTGAAGGTGCAGTGAAGAGGGGCTGGCAGGCCGTGAGCTTTGCTGTCCGAGGAGGCTGACATGGACAGCAGTTGAAGGGTCTGGAGGGCCAGTGTGTGTCTGGGCTGCGGTGACAAGAGGCAGGCTGGAGAAGGGGCTGGGGAAGTCAGCAGAGGCCGCATACATGGGACCTTGTGACCCAAAGGACATTGTTTTATCCTAGGAACAGTAGGACTGTTGGATGGTTTTAGCCGAAGTGGGGATGTGTAGATGTGATTTGATGCCTTTAAAAGGCCCCTCTGGGAATGGTGGAGAATTATTTTGCATGGGGGAGGGTAAAGGTAGATAATTCCTTTGACAGAAATACCACTTGGCTGGCACTCCGTCTTTGGCCCAGCACTCCCAGGACCTCGCTACATGGCGTCCTGTGGACCCTGTCCCTGAGCTCAGCACCCCCTTGGCTCGCCGCCATCCTTGCTTCAGGCAAAACGTGCATTGGCTCCTGGCCCCCAGGCTCCGAGTTCTTCCTGTTTGAGCCAAATCCTGAGGAACTGGACCCAGAGAACAGGAAGAAGTCAACAGATATTAAGCATGCTTAAGGCCCGCTGCCTGACTCGAGAAGGTCAGGGCTTGAGCTCTCCTAGGCCCTCCTCACTGGGCTGGGCGTAGCCGCCTAGGGCAGATCCCTGGGGAGCAGAAGGCTTGGCAGGAGCAGAGCATTGCTCCACCAAGGAGCGAGTGCCAAGGCATACAAGGCGAAGTACTTAATTGTGTTGGACTCGGCCCAGACAGCTTAGATCTCCTGCAGCCAAGGCCTGATTGCACGGCTGGCAGAGCATGTTTAACTGTCCCGAGGGCCTGCAGAACACCCTAGGAAGGGCGAGGTGCGGTGGGGAGAGTCAAGTTGAACTCCCGAAGGTCAAGGACAGGGCAGCAGGAGGCTTTGGTCTTGGAGACGGAACAACTGCCCTGCTACTTTGCACTGTAGTGAAATCTTTCTTTGAAGAAGCCACAAGCATTCTGTGCTCTTCCAATACAGTGGAGAGGTTTCATTTAACAATTGCTCACCAAGTAACTACTCGGAGTTAAGCTAAAAAAGTAACGCTTTTGTCCACATCATCAATGCAATGCCTGGTGAGACCGATGTGCAGGTCACTTATTATAATACCCTGTCCTTTGGTCTCCAGTGGTGCGGAATGTGCTTGAGCTTCGGGGCTTTAGAGGTGCGTGTGACCCCCATTACCTGCCTGGCTGGGTCATATCTTATAGGGCTGGCGCTTTTGAACGAGGATTGAGTTTTTGTACTTTAGGGTGTAGGGAAGTAGATGCGTTCAGAAATCGGTGCTTCTCCGAGGACACACACAGCTGTCTCAGCCCAGCTTGGTGGGTCCCTTGGAATGTGTGTGTCGCCCTGTCGGAGCTGGGCTCCCCATGGTCCAGTCTCTGAGCAGTTTTCTGAACATCAGATGCTGAGCAGTGCACAGAAAGCAATTTGGCAGCTCAAGACCCTCACAGAAGCCACATCACTGCCCTAATATTTCTTCTTTTTTATCCATCCACCATTGTCTCTTCCATCGGAACTCCGACCTCCCTCTTCTTGGCACTGCAAAGTCCTCCTGTTCTGACTCTGGCTTTGACCTCAGTGGCTCTCCAACCCCCATGCCAAGTCCTGTGCTACTTGGAACACAGCTTCTCCTTTGGCCTGAAAAACTCCGTGTCACTTCTCACCTGCCTCCCCTCTTAGCACGGTCCTCTCTGCTTTACCCTGCAGACGGCGAGCCTTCTGCAGCCATTGTTCAGAAGTTGCAAGAGCTCCAGACCTTTGCACTCCCTGCTCCCTCTATCTGGCTCCCTTTCCCCTTAGATTTCCTGTGGCTGAGGCTTCCTTATTTCCCAGCCTTTGCAAATGGTTGCCCTTGCTACCCTCTTCCTCATTACTCATTGTGGCTCTTTTCTTTTTGGCCCCTCTTTTTGTTGCCACCTATGGTCCTCTAAAACAGCCTCGGTTATTCACGCACTTTCTTGTTCATGGCTTTCTCTCACACTGGAGGATCAGTCCGATGGGAGTACGGATCATGCCCATCCTATTTTCCCCTCACCTGATGGCTTTGATGAAGCCCAGGACAGGTTGGGATGCAGTGAATATTTGTTGAATGTGTGAGCAACTGTTGAATGCAATTTTTCTGACACCTGGGAGGGAACATATCTTCTTTTCTTGTGGCTTTTTTTGGGTTAGAATCTGCCTGTTTGGCTTTTGTCATCAGTTTGCTCTCCAATTATCTTGATTATGCATCATACAAAAGACGGTAGCAGAGTCTAGAGAAGACAAAGGCCTCTCAGAGGCAGGAGGAAGGAAAGGAACAAACTGGACAAAGACAAAACCCTTTCAAGTGGACGGGAAGGCAGGCGAGGCTGGGCACACGCTGCACTGGTATTTTCGTCCTTGTACACCTGTGTGTACTCGGAAGACCCTGATGTGAACAGGCAGGGCCAGGACTCGGTGTTGTGGCTTCTGACACGGGGCCTGCTGAGGGGTTGATCTGCCCCAACTCTGCTTATTAACTGCTGGTCAACTTTCCCTGCACCATGACCTTTAAAATAAGGGGTGGCAAATTGATTTTAGCTCAGGTGGTAAATGTCCGGGAAAGATCACCTCGGGAGTTTGGGTAAAAAAAGTTTTGGATACCAGTTCAGTGGAAAGGAGAACTAAGGCCACATCCACCCTGAATTTTGGAAGAGCGGAGGGGCACTCTGTGGTACTTGACCTTGCTTGACTAGGTGATCCCTGGAGCACCTCTGGCTTTAATTCTAAGAGACTCTCCTCTAAGAATGTTAAGAAATGAGATGGAAACCCTAGGGAAGGGGAATCCTCACTTCATCCTGAGCATCTGGCCTTGAGAGAAGTGATCGGAAGTCCCTCCTGGAGGATCCAAGCTGAGGGTGGACCTAGAAGACAGGCAGATGAGATTCATCTTTTTCTAGTGCCCAACTGAAGATTGAATTCCTAGCACTGAAAAGGGAAGCCCTGAAAAAGTCTGTGTGTGTTTAATGTGCACTACCCTATGATTTGAGGGATAAGTATACACACGCGAAACCAGCACCACCGAGGCTACCAGCATATCCATCACCTGCCAAAGTTTCCTCTGGCCTCCTTGATCATTATCAGTTTCATTATCTTAACAGCATCTACCTTGGAGAAAATTTTAAGCACACACCACGCTATCGTTAGGCATAGGCATTGCACTATCTCACAGATCTCCACGACTTTCCTGACTCTGCACCCTTTGGCCATCACCTTCCGCTTTCTCACCTCCTCCAGCTCCTGGTGATCACCACCCTGCTCTCTGCATTGACGAATTTAATTCTCTCTGATTCCACAGACAAGTGAGACCACGCGCGCCTTGTGCTTCTGGGCCTGGCTGACTTCACTTAGCCTGCAGACACCGCTCCAGGTCCAGCTACCTGGTTGCCAAGTCTGGATCTCCTGATGCTAAAGGTTGAGTAAATACATTGACAAAAGGGTTTTTAAAAAAGAAGGAGAAAATAAAAATAAAAACAAATCCTGCCCGAGTGGGGCTGCCATCTTCACGCTCAGGGCAGAGCCCAACTCAGGTCCCTCACTCTTCCCTCGGGATGCGGACGGGGTCCTGAACTCTGGCTTCAGAACCAAATCGAGTGGCTTAGAATTTGAGCTCTGCCTCCTTCCAAGAAGGACTCGAGGGGACTTACAGTAAGGACAAACTCACAAGCTAGGCAGTGGCAACAAAGCCAGAACAAGCACACGGGGCCGTGGAGACGAAGAGCGAACCAAAGCCCGAGGAAGGCTCGGGGTCTCCCAGCCCAGCACTTCACTTGGATTCGAGGAACAATCATTGTTTGGTGTCACAAGGACAAAAGTATCCTTGGCTTGGAGAAGCAGCTGGCAGAGGCTAATATACAAATCTGTGTTTTAATCTATGTATTGAAATATTTCAACACATTGTTTGGTAAACACACCCTACAGATGTTGGTCGTCCAGACCCTCGAGCGAGAGGTGTGGCAGGTCTCAGCCTGCCCCAGTCCCCCTCTGAATTGGTGAACCTCACCCTTAAAAAAGAATAAGAGACTCAACTCTTTACTTAGGAAACTTTAGGGGAGAAAGTGGGGCAGCTTTTCCTGTTATAGCTGAAATATCAGGCTTTTTTTTCTGGTCTTAAAAAATTAATCTACAAAAACAGTGTGTGAGGCAGGTGCTGGAAATGATTTCATCTTTACACCCTGTGATTAAAAGTCTGACAGCCAAGAGCTCGGCCTCCTACACAGGGACACAATCTTTGGAAGCAAAATGCCATGCCTTTCTGATGTCACTCAGGCCATTTCGTTACCTGGGACCCGTGAGAGTGCGGTGATGGTCTGGGGCGATGAACTGCAGAAGGCGGTACCAGTGGGAGGCCGTGGGTGCAGCGGGGGTGGAGAGGCGCCCAACCTTCCCCCAAGGGCCACCAGCCTGGCCTCGTGTGAGCAGGCAGCTGGCTCGATGGAGCCAGCGATGTCCATGTGACGGGAACGGTTCCAGAAAGGGTCCGGGGAGCGTTTCTTTCCCAAGCAGCCTTCGGTGCCCAGGGAGTGGGGATGAGGCTGCGGGTCAGGGGACGTGAGGGCGGAGTGGTTGGGGAGAAACTGTCATTTGTGAGCCGGAAGAGCATTGCTTTGACTCGTTCTGTGCCCACTGAGTTACTGGTAATTGTGACAAAAACCCATCTTTCCCCTGCCTCAGTTGGTCATCCCAGAGGGGGTTCGAGGCAGAGAAACCAAAACTAACCCCCACGCAGCTCATCCAGTTGTTCAATGTGTCAGAAAATATAGGCACGCAGTTTGGTCAGACATTTCCCCGAGACTGGTGTGCAGACTCCTGAGGGCATTACGTGTGTGTGTGTGTGTGTGTGTGTGTGACTTTTTACCTTCTTTAGCTTTTTTTTTTTTCTTTTAATAAACTTTGCATTTGGGGATAATTGTATCAGTAAGCGGCAAAGTTGCACAGGAGTTCTTAGTGCCCCTTTCACCCCGTGACCCTCTGGGGCGTTCGTCACCACTGTGCAATGCGCAAGGTGCAAGGTTGGGCACGGTGGCCCTGGCGCCCCGGGCTTTGTGTGTGTCCCGCGGATCTTCCGCACACGAGCACACGCGCCTTCTGTTCTTGGGGCCCAAGCCACAGTTGGGAGTCTGTATTGATCCAGCTTTTTCAAAGAAGTGCAGTATGTATTGAGTTACTTTAATGTGTATCATGAAAATATACTATTGTCATGTCAACTGGTGACATAGCTTGGGGCAAATTAAAGGATAAAAGCAAGTCAATTTGAAGAAACGTGGCGTCACTGTGAATGCAAAGAGAGATGGCACACAGTCTGGTCTCGAGGAGTGTTGCACAAACCCGTGGGGAGGTTAGGGCTTGCTTATTTATCACTGGCAAGTTCATAGCAGAGTCCTGGCCTGGGATTTGCAGCCAAGTGCCCATTCTATGCTGCATAGAGCTGGGAGGAAGGAAGGAAAGAAGGAAGGAAGGAGGTGGAGAGGGGAGAAATTCTCAGTAGAAATAAAGTTTCCATTTCAATTATTCCACTGATCCTTGACCCCCCATTACCGTGGATAATCAAAAACTGGCTGGATGCATCATGTTTTAAATGAAAACATCATTTCAGTGGCCCTGAGCACGCTGAGTGGGCTGCTTGTCCAATGACGTGTCGGGTGCAGAGGCCTTTGTCTATAAGCTTGGAAATGAGAACAGCCTACTGTCACACGCATCTGTGGAGTGTTTCTTTATGGAGGGACTCAGCAAACACAGCCTCCTTTTTGTCACACGAGGGTGGTACTCAGGAGCCTCTTTTGACAGTGGAGAGAGCCGTGTGAAGGCCATTAAGGGGAGCCAGACTTCCAGAGGGGACCGGCTTAAAGTGGAGCCAGAGCACGCCTGGCCCCCAAGTGGGGCACTGTCGAGCCCCATGGTGGGGACACGTAGGAGTGGCTGTGCTTGCCTTTGACTGTAGACCCTGGTTTGGAGCCTGTGGGGTCTTCTGCACCTGGTGACGCAGCTGCCGCGTGAGGTCGTAGGTCTCTCCCAGGCCTGTGGTGATGAGGAGAGTCTGGTGCCCTTTGTCGGCAGCAGATGTTAACTTAGGACTGAATGTGTTTACAGAGGAGTGCTGGGGCTCTGCCATTTGAAAGCGAAGCCACGCCCATGCGAGGAATGGTGACAGGACAGACGCCCAACCACTGCTGATGACCCGAGGGGTAGATGAACTAGAGAAGAGATGAGCAGAAGCAGAGGTGCTACCGAGCGTCCATCTCGGGAGAGTGTCCAGAGGAGAAGCAATGACTGTCTGTCATGACTAGACTTGGGGGGGTCTTGGTTCTTCTTAAATTATGTCCATAATATCTACCAGGACATTGAAACGAATGAACGAGAATATCTCTTCACCTCTTTCATTTATTTGACTCATATTTTGGGGGCCCTGAGTTCAGTCCTTGGAAGAGGGTCATGAAGTTGAAGAGAGAAATGTCGGCAGTCGAATGTGGCCATGGGGCCCGAGCGCATTCAAGGTGCTCAGGGAGCTGGTCTTGCAGCCACGACCAACTTGACTCCCTGAGGCCCCTGCTTGCTGGTGAGGCTGTGCCAGTCCCCAGGCCCTGCTCTCCTCAGGTCCACAGCCTGGGTGAGCCAGGGTGCCGGGCTTCAGTGGCTCTTCTTCTGTCCCAGGTGGGTCTGGGAACGACCTGGACAGCAAACCCCAAATTCTCCCAAATGCAGGGGAGCGTTCTGTTTCTTCCACCTCAGCTCCCTGAGGGACATTCGCGTCCAGTCACCCGGGGCCAGTGTGGCCTCACCCTCGGGCACATTCTCTGTCCCACCTGTGTCTCTCTTGGGCACTGAGTATCAGGTGTCCTCACGTGGTTTTTGGCTGCATGTGATAGTTTTGTCCTAAACAACAGCCATACAGACAGCAGTTTGCCAAATGACCCTGCTCTTAGCTGGGGATTGATTTATCTTTTTGTTTGTTTCCTTAGGGAAAAAAAAAAAAAAAAGGCCTGAGAGAAAGCAAGATAAATCCTTGAAAATAATTTTTCTTTTTCGATGGTGACTATTACCACATGCTCAGCCCATTGGCTACCTGTTGCATGCTGTAGTGAGTCGAACTCTATTGTGGTACTTAGAAAAATTAGATGTGGAGTGAGTTACTCATTTAATATCGAGATAGAGCGCATGTACTGTATGATTCTCCCTGTTAAAGTATATGGTTCAGGGGGTTTAGTACCAACCACTATGATGATCTATTCCAAAACATTTTCAAGACCCCCAAAAGAAACTTGGTTCTATCACTAGATACTCCCACTTTCCTCCCTTCCCCACCTCCCGGCAACCATTAATCTATTTTCTGTCACTATAGATTTACTTACTGTGGATGTTTCAAAGAAATGGAATCTTACAGTGTGTGATATGTGTGTCTGGCATCTTTCACTTATTGCCATGGTTTTCAAGATTCACCTACACTGAGGGAGAATCAGAACCCCAGCCGCTTGTATTGCCTGCCATGTGGAAAGACTACATTCGTTTAACTCTTCATCAATTCATAGTTTTGGTTTTAATCCAATCAATTCCAAAGGCTTTCATTTTGTTTCTATGAAATCCATTTGTGCAAGAAATCTTTCCAAGAAAGGGGGTAAACAGAAGTCTCTTTAAGATCTAGAAATAGATTCTTTGCTGAGGAAATCCTTGGTTAAGTTAGGGGATCAATGGTTCTGGTTCCCCGGAAGGGTGGGTTGTAGTTCAGGAGACCCTGATCATGCCTTTCTGCTCTGGTCTCATTTTTTCATAATTCATGTGCTCCTGAGCTTCGGGGATGCTGCCTCATCACGGGAGAAGGTCCCATCTCATTAGCAGGAGATTCTGGGCACTCTGGTGACTGGAGCCAGTCCATACTTCAGGGGACAGCAGAGCCCATGTGAGTCTTGAAACTTCTTGTGTGTTTTTGGGTTTCCCCAGCATTCATCTTGCTGCTGCTTCTGCTCACAAAATTCTGATAATCCCGCAGGGCCAGCTCAATGTCTTCCTCAAGGAATCTTTCCCTAACCCTCTCCCACTGTGCTCCCACAAGGCTTTATTTGCAGGTCAGTCACGGTCCAGGTGACACTTACAATGATCAGCACTGGGAAAGGAGCAGGTACCAATAAATCAGAGTGAACACCGGGGTCAGACACGGGTCAGAGTGCCCAGCTGTGGTTGCAGGGGAGACGTCAGAGGCCACTGTGCTGCCTGTGCAGGAGACTTGAGGTCATTTGCATGGACTTGCTTCACTGCCACTGGCTCAGTCAGTCTTCTCCCTGTTCTTCACCCCACACTCCCCGTGGTCTCTTGTTCCTACCGAGGTTTTCGTGGTCCAGGTGAGCCAGGGCATGGATGCCGGGGCTCACGGGAGTGGGGGGTCATGTGAGACTGTATGATTTGGTTCTGCCACAGCCCAACTCATCCTGACAGATGAAATTCCCCCTCAAACCCGATTTAGCCATACATGATGCTGAAATCCACGGCCAGTTGGATATTACTGATGTCAAAATGGAGCAAAGAAGCACCTCTCTCTCCAGGGAAAAAAATGACACATTTCACAGTGATGGGAGATCAGCTTAAAGTGGGGTTTACAGACCGCGGTCCTCTGCGCAGCCGGTTTCGCGTGGGAGCCGCGCCGTCTCCCCGCCCAGGGCACTGCTGCCTCCGGCTCTCTTCCCTTCACGGGTCCGCTGTGCCTCTCGGCCCCCACCATTTGGAGAAACCATGTGTGTTTTTTTCAAAGAGAGGTGAAGGGTAGCCACATCCCTTCCCCCCTTCTTTGATCTTTCCGGGAGCAGAGAGCACAGGGCGAGACTAGAGCAGGGTAAGATGGTCCCCTGGGGGGCACAATTGAAGGGTGATCAAAAACTCATCGTTGAGATAATATTTTGGTGCAATATTTTAAAATTAAAAATTAACACCAACAAACCCATATGAAGCAAAATATCAAGATGTAAAATAAAGACGGCATCATAGCGACCACGGCTGGTGCCCAGCCCCTGCTGAGGCCCTTTGCAAGGGACCTGCTCATCCCAGGCCTCAGGCACCTGCAGGGGCCCGGTGCAGACTCTGCAGTGCCTGTGCCAGCCGCAGCTCGGGGGAAGTAAGCGCCCTGGCCCTCGCCCTTCTTCCCCTGCACAGTCTCAGGTCTAAGGTGGCATTTTTGCACACCTACATTTCTGGGCAGCAGCCTCTGTGTATAAGTTGTTAGATCGACAGTTATAGTCACTAAAGGCCTGAGCTGTGGCTGCTTCTTTTTTTTTTTTTTCTTTTGGTTTCTGCTTCTATTTCTTCCTGTTTTCTGGGGGTTGCCACTGTCACATTAAGTAATATACAGAAAATAATTTACTTCCCTTTTCTGGGCCAGACCAAGTTTCATCTCTGAGTCACCTACAGGTTACTCAGAACGGTACTTTTCTCAGTTAAACACGGAATTGTCTCAAAGGCCCAGCCCCGGGAGGCCCTCCTGTTTTATTTCATTTTCTAAAGCACGCGGGACATCTTTCTGCACTCTGGGATGCGGCCTAGCGAGCAGGAACTGGTAGGGGACACTAGGATGTGGTCTTGGCGCAGAGTGTGGGCAGGAGTGCTCAGTTGTCCCCTGCTGGATCAGCCCGGTGGTCCTGTGTGGGTCTGTGAATGTCATCTCAAGACCAGGCTGGGCTGCTGGGGTTTGGATGAGTGCATCTCTGGCTGAAATTGCTCCACTCTTCATGAAGGTATGTAAATTCTCCACGACATCAAAATGTAGGAGATGCCAGTTTTTTTTTTTAACCAACAAACTTTTCTACCCTGTGTTCTTAATGATATATTTGTCTTCAAGCACGCAGTCAAAAAGAAAAACTGCGTAAAACTGGGTCTGACCCAGTTCAGTAATTCCCTTGTGTGCTCACCACCACTGTTGCGTTTGTCAAAATATTTACTGCAACTCATAATGGCTGTCAGAAACCAGGCCCACAATCCATGTTCTGCTAAATGTAAAAACATTGAGAGGGAAATGTAGTGCTTTATGAACTGGTTTTTTTCTCAGTGTTGGATCTAATTAAACTGAAGGTGTGAATTTGTTAGAAACATATATTAACCCAAGAGTTTTAAGGACACACACACACACACACACACACACGCACACACATGCATAGTATAATCTAAGTATCAAGGTTTCAAGTAGCGATGCCATTTATAGCAATTCTACTGATCAACCACCCAAGGATAGTATTTTTCAGGGAAATTTACAGGGACCAATGAACCCTGCATTTATATACATATTTGGCTTCTCAGTCTCCAAAATAGCTAAGGGCTAGAGAGAATCTCAGATAAGCCAGGGAAGACAAGTTCTGAGAGGTAACGTGCCTCTCCTGTCCCGGAGCAAATCTTTCCCTAACAGTGAGACCAGAGATGTTATCTGCTGAAGTGTAGTGAGGGTCAGGATGCAACTTTAGCGAATGGTATCATTAGCCAACAGGGAAAAGCAGCATAACCGTCAGGGCCAGTTTAAAATACTGTGCCTTTTAACCATCTTAACTCTATTACTCCTGCCAGGAGCCCGTATTTAGGGTCATAGGCTGAACTTAATCAGAGAAAACCTTGAGGTTCTGTGGCAATCCTAGGTTCTACGAGGAGACTCCCAGAAGCTAAGGCATGAAGATTTGTTTCCTTAGTGACTCTCAGCTGAGAAGCCGAGGAAGAGTCAGTCCTGAAGGAGGCGTTGCATGTGGGCAGGGTTACCAAAACTGACCTGAATGTTCACAGCGCAGCTGTCTGGGGAAATGAGCTCATGGCCAGGGGCCAGGGGTGACCCACCAGAGAGACTGGCTCCTGGCAGCGGACACAGACATCATGCTCACAGAGAACCGAGACTGTAAAAGCACGTGGGAGGCCTCTGGGGTGGGGCGTGGTGGGGGGACCCATGGGGATTCTTCCCTGTGTGGACACACAGCAGCTGTGTCGTGCAATCCTCCAAATAGAGGAAGAAGCCCACTGGAAAGATAAGAAGTGGCGGGGCTGGGGTGGGGGTTGAAGCAACTTGTTCAGGGCCACAGGGTTTTGTCAGCAGCCAAAGTACAAAGATTGATCTTGTCTCTGAGCTCTGGAATCTGCTAGCTATGGTGACCTTGGTGGCAGGCGCAACAGAGGGCCAAGCCATGCTGGGAAGTTGTACTGGGGTCGTTTCCACAGTGGTGACCTGGGCACAGGTGGGAAAGCTCACCCTGGCTGTGGCCGGTCACCAAGTGTAACACCCTCATGGGTCTCCATGGTTCTTGTTGTAGTTTCTGCGGCATTAACTAGGGTTCACAACCACAGCAAAGCTGTTCTATGGATGCTAGCCTTGCAGATTCCCTTAGAACAGAAGGGAACATAATGAGGAAACAGTGAGCTGACAGAAAGAAAATTACGCTGAGGAAAATGGTCTCTGCAGCAGTCAGCAGGCGGGCTCGTAGCTCTGAGCATTATGGGTACACTGTAGATGCTGCAATAAATAGCATGGGCTCACATGGGGGGTGCCGTTTCCATCCATTCTGCACATTTATTTTTACCCTAATAAGTTAGGCTCTTTGTTTTGGGATCCTCGTAGACACGCACAGTTGCAAGAAATAAAACAGAGAACTCCCCTATGCCAGTTTTCTTCCACGGGGACATCTTGCCAATCACAGCTGGCCACTGGCGATGGCAGAGAGAAGGCAGAGAACGCTTCCCTCTCTGCGAGGACACTTGTGCCCACGGCCACTCCTGCCTGGCCTCGCCCATCCGCACCTCCCGCCTGGGTCCCGGCCGCCACAGAGCTGTTCTCCCGTGCAAAGTTTGTCATCTCAAGAGTGTTGTCAAAAGGGAGTCATTCAGTACATTCTCTTGGGAATTAGTGCTTTCATTCTGCATACTTCTTTGGAAATTCATCTGAATCGTTTCCTATGTCAATAGTTTGTTCCTTTTTATTGCTGAGAAGTAGCCTAAGCTCTGAGTGCACCCCAGTTGGTTTAGACATTCATCTGTTGAAGGATATCTGGGATGATTCCCATTTTTTGACTATTATGCATAAAGCTGCTGTGAACATTCGTGCACGGGGGTTTTGTGTGACCATGTTTTCTTTTTTCTGGGGTGAATGCCCAGGGGCACAGCTCCTAGGTTGAATGGTAGTTGCATGATTAACCTTCTTTTGGCAGTACTAGAAATTAAACCCAGGGCCTTCACACTGGTGTACATCACAGCCCTTTCTCATTTCTTATTTTGAGACAGGGTCTCCCCAAGTCACTAATTTGCCCAGGCTGGACTTGAACTTGCGCTCCTCCTGCTTTAGCCTCCCAGAGTGCTGGGACTACAGGTGTGCACCACCACACCTCGCATCACGTTTTGCTTTTTAAAAGGCACTGCCACATTCTTTTCTGGAGGGGCCGGATCGCTTTACTTCGTGTCAGCACTGTGTCCCGTATCGCCACATCCTCACTGACACGTGACGTGTCACTGCTTTTTATTTCTGCCATTCTGGGTAGGAGTGCAGCGACGTATCACTGTGGTTCTAATTTGCATTTCCTTGGTAGCTGAAGATGTGGGTCAACTTTTCATGGGCTATTTTCCTTCAGCATAGCTTCTGTGGCGATGCGTCTCTTTCATCCTTTGCTCATTTCCTAACCGTTTTGTTTTGTTTTTACTGCTCAGTTTTTGTAATTCTTTTTAAATTTTAGATATGAGTCCTTTGGCAGATACGTTATTTACAAATATTTTCTGCAAGTCTATAGCAGTGGCCATTCCTCAGATATCCCAAGGTCTTGACACACTGCACTGCAAATATGTTTGCGTATGTGCGCCATGTGTTACTGGATTGAACTCAGGACCTTCGCACTGACCTACATTCCTAGCCCAGTTTTTTTTTTTTAAGCAGAAAAAGAAGTAAGAGATAAAAGTAAAACAGTTTCACAACAGGCCAATAGGAGAGTAAAATAATCAACACATTGCATATTGTTATATTCACAGCAGTTGTTTAGGGTATAAGATATAGACTTGAAACCTTGTCCAGAAAATTATTAGCACAAAACTTTCCCCTCAATGAATCAAGAGAAACCAGCTATATGACTATCTTTTTTTGTTATGACTGCTCTATTATTTTCAAAAAAACATTTCACATTAAAAATGAAATCTGAAAATAACCCTGTAAAAACTAATTATCCTTCAAAATTCTTTTTCTTTAACTATCTTAACTAATTTTTTTATAAATATACATAGATTTTCTTTCAGTTTATTACACAAGTGCAACAATTTGATGGTTACATATGAGTGACTTATTTAGTTCACTAAGAAGTATATTTTCAAGATGCATCCATTTAAGAGTGAAAATGTCAATATGAGTGAAAATGTCTAGTTTATCATTCTTTATAGCTGAGTAGTATTCCATTATATAGAAATATCACATCTTTTTTGTCCATTCCTAAGTCGAGGGGCATTGAGGTTGTTTCCAAGATCTGGCTATTACAAATTGTGCAGCTGTAAACATAGGTGCACATATATCTCTGTGGCATGATGTTTTTAATTCTTTTGGGGAGATACCCAGAAGGGGAATAGTGGGGTCAAATGGGACACTCCAATCCTAGCTTTTTGAGGAATCTCCACACTGACTTCCACAGTGGTTGCACCAACCTGCATTCCCACCAACAGTGGAGAAGGGTTCCTTTTTCTCCACAGCCCCTCCAGCATTTGTTATTGGTTGACTTCTTAATACTGGACATTCTTTCTAAGGTGAGGTCCTAGCCCCATTTTTATTTTTTATTGTGAGACAATGTCTTGCTAAGTCACTTTCATCCAAGTTGGGCTTGATCTGGCCATCCTGGTTCAGTCTCTCTCTCTCTCTCTCTCTCTCTCTCTCTCTCTCTCTCTCTCTCTGTCTCTCTCTCTTTCTCTCTCTCTCTCTCTCACACACACACACACACACTGATCAGTTGATTGTATTTATGCACACCTATTTCTGTTTTAGTAGTAGCATTATTCTCTTCTGCTGATCTACGTATCTATGCCTCTGACAGTACACTCTTGGTTACTACAGCTGTATAATAAGTTTTCAGATCATGTGGAGGAGTCTTCCTACTTTACTATCCTTCTAAATTGTTTGAATTATTATAATTCATTTTCTAAATTTTAGACTTTAGAAAATCTTACTGGGATTTTGACAGGAATTGCTCTAAGTCTGTGTGTCAGCTTAGGAAAAATTGTGATTTTTACCATGTTGAGTTGTCCAATTCATGAATATAATATGCTTTCATTATTTACATAGTCTTTGGATTCTTTGGCCTGGGTTTTGTAGATTTTAGCATAAGACACATACATATTTTGTTAGATTTATACCTAATAATTTTAAGTTTTTTCAGTGTATATAAGTGGCACCGTATTTTAAATTTTAGTTTTCAGTGATTCACTGCTGTGTATTGAAATAAAATTGATTCTTGTGTGTTGAATTTATTATGTCTTATTGAACTCACTCTGTTCTAGAGGGTTTTTAAAGAAGTAGATCCCTTAGGATTTTCTATATGGACAATCATGCCATCTGCAAACAAACAGAATTCTATTTTTTTCTTTGCCTCTGTATGTCTTTCCTTTCCCTGCATTTATATTTCTTTCCTGCTTTATTGCACTGGCTAGAGCTCCTGTCATCTTTTGATAAGAGCAGTGAGAATGGACATCCTGAAATACCCTTCTCCAAGGAAGTGTTTGTTTTTTTATGACTAAGTATGATGCTGGTGTTGTTGTTTTGTAGCTATGAGGTTTCTCTCTATTCCAATTTTTTTCTGAAAGGCTTTTTCATGAATGGGTGTTAAATTTTGTCAAAGACTTTTCTGCCATCAGCGGATATATGACAGTGTGATTCCTTCCTCTTTACTGTATTAATGTGGCAGATTACAATGAATGCATCTTTGGAGCTCTTGATCACGTTTTGCAACTATTTTCGTGCCACTGAATTCTACTGCTAATATTTTGCAAAAGGTTTTGCATCCCTAGTCAAGAGGTATATTGGTCAGTAGTTGCCTTTTTTTTCCATATCGAAGACTGTCAGTGTAATACCTATGTTTGTAAAATTAATTGAAAGGTGTGCCCTCCATTTTTATGTTCAGAAAAAGGCTATATAGAATGTGTGTTAATTTTTCTCTAAAAGTTAGATAGAATTCTGCACATCAGGGCCTAGAGATTTCTTATGTGGGAGTTTTAAAATCACAATTCAATAAATAGTTAGAATGCTATTCATTCGTATTATCTATTTCCGATTAGGTGGATTGAGGTAGTTTGTGTCTTTTGACGAATGGGTCCATATCATCCAAGTGATCGAATGCGTGTGAGTATAGTTATTGTCTTTTGAGCTTTTTGTGTCTGCAGGGTCCTTAGTGATAGCCACTGGTTCAGTCTTGTTATTGACAGTTTGTGTCTTTTCTAATTTGTCCTTTGTCAGTTTTTGAAGAGATTCTAATCAATTTTATAGACTTGTCTAAGAAGAACCTTTTTCTTTCATTGATTTTTCTCTATTATTTTTGTTTCTATGTTATTGACTTTTCTCATTTATTATTTCCTTCCTTCTGCTTGCTTTGGGTTTACTATGCTTTTCTTTTACCGGGTTAGGGTAGGAGTTTAAGGCTTTGACTTGAAGCTCTGCCTTTTCTAATGTAAGCACTGAGGGTTATAAATTTTCCTCTTGGCACTGTTTAAACTGTGTTTCACAAACTTTAAGATGTTGTATTTTCATTTTTGTTCAGTGTATTTTTTATTGCCCTGGAGACCTCCTCTTTGACCCATGGATTATTCAGAAGTGTGTTGCTTAGTTTTCTAATATTTGGAGTTTTCCTGCTATCTTTCTGTTACTGATCTCTATTTTGATGCCATTGGAATCTGAGAATACATTCTGTCTGATTTTAATTCTTTAAATTTGTTTAGTTTCTTTTATGGGCTGAAATATGGTCTAACACACTTTCTGAATCCAATCAGGAAGTAGAAAGTACACAGTAGATTAAATGAGAGAAGTTTAATGTAAGAATGATTACTTACACTTTTTAGTGACCATAAGAGCCAAGGAAACTCCATATAGTACCCTAGGATTGAGAGAGCACCCAAGGAAGGGCAAGCGTTGAAGGAGACCAGACCTCACTGTGGAAGAGGTAATTTGGCCACTGATTTAACCAGACTGAAACTTGTATGGCATTGCTGAGCAAACAATCGGCTTCATTCCAGCTTGCAGCCTGGAGACAGGCCGTCTGTGGCTGGAGATGTAGGTGTGCATTGTGAAGCCAGGTACCAGGCCAGTTGGGTTTTCAGATTTCACAGCTTGCAGAGTTGGAAAGTAAGGCTCTTTGAGCTGGACACCTCAGCCACAGGTGCAGGCTGCTTTGACTGCAATGGAGTGGCACTCCCTGCGGGCCTTCTGGGCTGCAGAAGGCTGGCTGGAGTCTGAGCAGCAACTTGAGCTCCATCCTATGGGGCTGCAGAGAGCGTATAGCCAGGCCGAGGCTGTAACAATGCCGAGGGGCCTGTGACTGGAGCAGTAGATGGAACCCTTTCCTTGGTCCTTGCTGGAAGGTTCAGGAAGGCTCTTCCTCCCGCAATGACCCTCCAGCATCCTCTGTTGAAAACTTACTTTGCATTCTCTTTAAGGGGAAAAAGTGGATGGAATTTGCATTGCTTTTATACAGCACATGTTGAAGGGTGCGTGAGGAACGGAGGAGCAACACATTTATAACTGACACCATCCACCCCTTTGCATACTTAGCAACATGTGCACCCTGTTACCACATTTTTTTTTATTTAAGAGGAAAAAGACACATATAAGAAAGACAAAAGGCAAAAGAGACAAACAAACGACAACAGCAAATCCACAGCAGTAACATTATAGGTTTACAAAGCAAGATGATAGGAACTTGACAATGGTTACAATATTGTGTATTGCTACCTTCAACGCGGTTGTTTACATTAACAGATATAGACGTGTAAAATTGACCTAATCATATGAGTATTAACCGATCTTACTCAATGACTAATACATTCAGCAGTATAGGTATTTTAGTTATCTTACATATACGTATATACAGATTTATGTCTTTTCCCTTTTCCCTTCCTTCTTTCCTCCTTTTCCCTTTCCCAGTTACTTTTGCTCTTTGAGCAGTTTCTTACCCTTACACAGTATTTATTGTAGATTTTGCTACACACATTTGAACTCTTTCATGACCATAGACAGCTCTGTTTGTCCCTCACAAAATGCAACCATCCTTCTTATAAGTGAAGACCTTCTCACTTGTCCTCAAGATGAGAAGCAGGGTAAGCGCACCCGTGAGGACTGGAGTAATTGCTCTTCGAATTCAGTCAAGGTCTCACTGAATGTTCTGTTCCCTAAAGACTAAGTTGTAAAGTTAAGCCCCAGTAAGTCATGGGTAAAACTTAAATACAGGAAGTCGGGTAAAGAAGCAGAGACTAATTAGTACAGACAACAAACCTACCCATTTGCTCTGCCTAGAGAACATGTATAAAACCACCCTGCTGGCTTTAGCCTTGGAGTCCTTGGCCCTGAGGCTGGAGTGCGTGTCTGGGCTTTCTTCTTCGCCCGACTCCTGCGGCTTCTCTGGCTTTTTCACCTTTCTGTGTACTTAGTAAGCCCTGAAAAGCTTGAGCGTGTACTTTCCTCCCAAATCACAGTCGTTGCAGTGTGAGGTCACAGGTCCTTTCAGGGAGGCTTAGAGGGAGGTTCACAGTATATCTTTGTGGCGTGAATACAGGGTTCTCTTTCAGGGGCACCCTGGGTTTCCCCACACCCCAGTGGCTGTATCTTCATTCTGTAGACTAGGCAACTCAAGTCAACTTATTCGCCCCTGCATTTGGGGTTTTTCTTTCTTTTTTTCCCCCAGATACATACATATGTATTCTGTTAAATAAAATGTACAGGAGGTCATGGGTTTGGACCAAAGCAGAATGCAGGATTTTTCTTAAGGAATAGCCCAAACGGGTAAACTAACTTCCCATTCACTCCTAAGGACATCACGGCCCAGCACCTACTGCCAAAGATCTCCACGAGCCAGAGAAAGTCCAGAATGTCCCTGGTGCCCTTGGATTTGACGTGCCACCTGTTTTACAATTCAGCAATGACACTTGGCTCTCAACTATTCTGGGATCCCATCACCACCTTGAAATGGGGACACCACTCCCTCTCGATGTTGGTGTTTCCGAAAGTCCCCCTGGGCCTAAGAAAAGAGCAACCACAGAACTTTTTTGGGGGACGGGTGCAGGTGATCCACTGGACTTCTCAGAGCCTTGTTGAACAGGGTGCCTCTGGGTAGCAGGAGTCATTGGGGGTGCAGGTGACGGCTCCACGTGACACCACCAGCCCAGTATTCCCATTGACCTAGAGTTTTGGATACCCTTCTCTGTGTCATGTCAGGGGAGCCCCACATTCCAGTCTCATTAAATGTAGGTTGCCATCGTGTTCAGATTCCCATCAACCAGCCTAAGAAACTTTTAAAGCCATATCTCAATGCACAATAATATATTCAACCAAGAGTCTGTGGTACAGGCACCCATACTATGTGTGATAGCCAACTGACTGTCAACTTGAGTAAGTGATGCCCAACTAAATTGAATCAGGATAGTTCTGAGTGTGGAAGACCCACCCTAGGGTGGCTTGCCACCTGAATGGTATAAAAGGGAAATGAGGAAGGAAGGCTCGCTTCTACTTTATCTTCAATGCTCAGCCTTCACCTTTCCTTTGAATGTCACTTCCTGGGTTCCAGTGCAGACCCTTCAGTCTCCTGAAACAGACTCATGTGGGACTCAGCAGTGAGCTCCAAGTCTTTGACCAGATCCTTTGGGTCTCCAGCAAGCAGAAGCCCTTTTTCACTTTTCTACACCTGACTCTGTGAGCAGCCTTTGTAAGCCAATCCTGTAAATTCTTCTATGTTTGTATCTCTTGCACTAAATGTTCTCTAGTAAGCACTGACAGATACACCATGACTTTGGTCAAATGGTTGATGTTTTCATGTCCTCCTTGGCAGAAATCCTCAGAATCTGCTTCTGCACATTCACCAGGTTCCTGCCGATGTGTTAGCAAAGGCTTCCAGCTCCTTGCGGTGTAAGCTACTCCTTTTGGGTATTCTGAGTGCCTGCTAGCAGATCACTCTGAGATGGGGCTCTGGTTCTGGGGCTCATGGAAACAGGAGCTGGTAGTGATATGTTCTGAGAAGGAGCAACATCTTTTTCTAAGCCGCTGCCCCAAGCAGAGCATCCCAGGTGGGAGGGGGTTCCCGGGTGAGAAAGGTCTTTCTCCTTAGACATCTCAATGGTGACTCAGAGCAACTCAACGCTGTCTCTCGATGGATGATAAAAGGTCCTCATCCCACGCTTCAGGATCCCATTCTTTCCTGATTAATACTTTAATTTTCACACAAGAAACTTGGTAAAATGTGAATCCAACTGCCATTTTCATTCAACCACTTGCACCATTAAACCGTGTGTTTGATTTTCAATGTTAGCCCTGCAGCTACAAGAAAATAAGAGATTTGTTCAGGGTTGTCCTGGAAGCTGCCTGATTGTTCAGACCATGACTCGAGGTGGGAGTTAATGGGCCTGAGCTTGTTATTTTCTCTCTGGAAGCACTCAAGGACACTCGCAAAGCTCCATTTCATACCACAGTCCTTATAGTCATCATCTCAGCTGCCAGCAAGAGCCGGGCCACTCGAACTCCCAAGGCACGTGCTCCAATTATCACTGTATCACAATCAACCTCAGGTGATAGCTTGATGAGATGTCACCCCATGGCACACTGTGGGTTCCAAGAGTCACATTTCTCATTAGCAAGGAGCTTAATATCACATTCAAGTTCAAGGATGTGACCAAGTTAATCTCAAATCCCATGCTTGGGGATCTAGGACCAAGGACAGAGTCTGTAGCTGTCTGTGTCCAATCAGGAGATAGAGATCACACAGGGGAGTGTAACGTAAGATGATTAATTAGAATAAAAGAATACTTACATGATGTTAGGGAATTCCAAGTAGTTGTCTGGGATAAAGAGAAAGTACTCCAGGAAGGACAAGCTAGAAAGAGGTTCAGAGCTCACTGGAGAAGCTGTGGTTTTATCACCAGATGGAGGAGGACTGGGTGCTTGAGACAGCCAGGAGCTGATCTGGGGGTCCTACGCAAATGAATGTCAGCCTCCGGAGTCCATTTGGAAAGCAGACAGTCAGCAAGTGGTGATGTGGGTGTGTGTTTGTCAAGGCTGGGCACCATGAGGTCAGAAGGCTCAGAGATTCTGGGCTGCACAGAAGGGAGCAGGGCCTGCTGAAGGAATGGCCCCTTCATGTGAGCTGCTGGCCTCAGGCAGGCGGGGTGTTGGCCGCAGTGGATTATCACCAGTCCATACCCAGGGGTTGTAGAGAGATCGCTTTTGCCACCTGTGGTTCAAACAGGTTGTGGCAGATGCCTTTACACCAATTTTGTGGTCGCTGTAAGCGTTACATTATAGCCAGCCCTCCGCATCTGTTTGTTCCGCACATGTGGATTCAATCAACTGTGGAAGAAAAGATTTTTAAAAAAATTTGCATCTGTATTGAATATGAACAGATTTTTTTCTTCTTATTTCCTAAACAGTACAAATATAACAGCTGTTTGCATAGTGTTTATGTTGCATTAGGCATTATAAGTCATCTGAAGATGACTTATGTCCATAGGAAGATTGCATGAGATCTGTGGAAATACAATACCCTTTTATATAAAGGAGTTGAGTATCCCTAGAATTCGTACCTTTGTAGGGTGACACATTCCTGGGAATAGTCCTTGGGGCATACTGAGTGCACCCTGGTACATGCTAAATGTAACTTATCACAGTTAAAGTGAAATATAGAAACCTCATCTCCTTTTATGCTACCATATTTAAATTGTCTTAAATGTTTCTTCTACATACATTTAGAACTACATGAAATGGTATTATAATTTTTGTTTCAATCACCAAACATAGTTTAGAAACTCAATAAGCAATATTGTTTTTACACATATTTTCACTTTCCTATCATTGCTTTTCCTTCCTGAGGTTCCAAGACCCCACTTTCATTATTCCTTATTTAGAAAGCTTCCCCTAGCCATTTCTCATGGGTAGACCAGCTGGTGACAAATTCTCTTCATTTTCCTTTATTTGGGAAAGTCTTGATTTCCACTTGGTTGTAGAGAGATATCGGAATCCAGAGCTGACATTTGTTTACTATTGGAAGCTGCCATGCCTTTTCTCCTGGCCTCTGCTCTCTGGTGGGAAGTCTGCTCTGGTAAGACCGTCCTCCACCCCAGTGGAGGTATTTCTTCTCAGTCACTGCTTTCAAGACTTTTCAATTTTCAAGGTTCAGAAGTTCAACTATGCTGTCTTTTGGTGTGAATTTCTTTAGGTTAATCCTAGCTGGGTTTTCTTAGTTTCCTCAAAGTATAGATTTACATCTTTTGCCAAGTTGAATCTTTCAGCCATTGTTTCTTTGATTATTTCTTAAACTCTACTTTCCTTTACCCTGTCCTTCTGGGAATCTGATGGAGGGAATGGTAGATTCTTAGTTTCATAGGTGCCTGAGGTCTGTGCATTTCTTTTCATCCCCTTTCTCTGCTGTTTGGATGAGATCTTTTCAATTGTTCTGCCGTCAGTTTCTTGGATTCTTGTTTTCTGTCCTTTCTGCTTGGCTGGTGAGCTCTCCAAATTTTAAAAGTTTTGGTTGTTATGGTTTCTATTGAGATGTTCTCCAAGAGCCTCATTTGCTCATAGGCATGGATTTTGGAGGCTGTTTGGGTTACGGGGACTTGTAACTGACTTGCAATCAGGAGATGGAGTCTGGTCTGAGGGGTGTATCACTGAGGGTGTGTCCTGGAAGTTCCTCCCTTGGTTCTTCCTGCTTCCTCTCTGCATGCTGTGAGCAGTTCTCCTCCATGATACCCCTCTGCCATGCTGTTCTGCTTTGGAGCCAGCTGGTTATCAGCTGAAATCTCTGCAAACTGTGAGCCAGAATAAATCTTTCCTCCTTTAAACTGTGGGAATCAAGTATTTTGTCTCAATGACAAGGAAAGTAACTAAGACAATTACAGTATTTTTCATTCTAAAATTTCCATTTGGTTAGTCTTTTACTCTCTGTTTCTTTGTTGGACTGTCTATTCTTCAGTTGTTTTGAGTGTATTTGAAAGTGTTCATCAAAACATGTTTATGATGGCTGCCTGAATTTTCCCCAATAATTCAGGCACATCTTACATCTTGGGTTGGCATTTTTGGATTGCCTTTCCCATCAGTTTGAGGTTGTTAGGGTTGTTACCTAAAATGACTACACAAGAGCTCATTGTGGTAAAGGCTTGGTTGCCAGCTGGTGGGCTTTTGAAGTTGTTGGACTACAAAGGCTCTAGCTGCTTCAGTGAAGTGACTCATTGATGAGACCATAATTTGATCACATATTGGGAAGAAACAGGAAGTAAGGATCAATTAAAGGGAGTGGATCAGAGGGACATGTCCTTGCAGGTTCCCATCCCCTTCCTCTCTGACTGTTTCCATCTCTCTCTGCTTCCTAGCCAGCATGAGATAAGCAGCTTTACTCCTCCATGCCCTTCGGCCATGGTATTCTGCCTTACTTCAGCCCACAAACAATGGAGCCAGATGACCATGGACTGAAGCCACTGAAACTGTGAGCCAAAATAAGCCTTTCCTCCTTTGAGTTGTTTATGTCAATGTGATGGAAAGCTGACTAACACAGAAGTCTTTTTGGTTCTTGATGTAACTAGTGATCTCTTATTGAAGCTTGGACACTTTGGGTATTCTCTGTGAGAGCCAGGGTGTATCACGGCTTCTGTTTTCAATGCCTTCCTTTGATGCTGCACTGGCAGGAGAGGGGAGTAGGTTGAGGCCCAGGCTCCCTGCTCAGCCCTTGCTGAACCCGGGGCCTGAATCTTTGTTGCTCCCTGAGGAGAGTAGCGGTTCTGGTTTCCACTAGGCCTTCATCCATATCTTGCTGTCTGAGACAGGGAGAAATGCCTGTCCTTGCTCCCATGTGGCCTCTCTGATACCCGCCCAGTTGGGAGGGGAAGCAGGTGAATAGATTGTGGCACACTCATACATGGGAATAATACTTGGAAATAAAAAAGACCAGATTACTGAAGCATACAGCAACCTCAGTGAGTCCCAAAGGCATTGCCCCAAGCCATGGAGACTGGATTAAATGTGCTGTTGAGTTTATGACTCCAATGACAGACATTCTGAAAAAGGTAAATCTATCCCTGCAAAACACAGAAAACAGATCTGGGGTCAACAGGGGCTAGAGGTGAGCAAAGGGCTGATCACAGAGAGGTTTGGGGAGATGTGAAAGTGAAGTGTTCCTTTCTGCCTTATGTTGGAGCTATACAATTGTATGTGCTTGGCAAAATTCATAGAACTTTTTTCTCAGTGTGTTTTACTGTATGTCTGTATTGCTTAATTAAAAACTAACACTTGGTGCAGGATGGAACTGTAGAGATGGAGGAACTCAGGAGGTGCTTGCTTGCCCCCTCTTAGCATCACTGTGGGTCCCAACTGCCTATATCTCATTTACATACCTGCAGCCCCATGACAAGTGTCTGTGTGCTGCATTTAGTGTACACACTGTGTGTATTAGTCAGCTTTCCATTGCTGGGGCAAAATACTTGACACCCAAAATTTCAAGGAGGAGAGGTATAATTTGGCTTATGGCTTCATGGGTTTTGGTTCATGGTCTGCTGGCTCCAAGGCAGAAATATCATGGTGGAAAGGTATGGTGGAGGAAAGCTACTCAACTCATGGTAGTCAGGAAGCAGAGCAGGTCAAAAGAGTCCAAGAGGAAGGGGCTGGAGACCAGATATTATCCCCTAGGCCATGCTCCATGACTTGTTTCCTCCATGTAGGCCCTCCTCCTAAAAGCCCAGTCAGCTATGGACTCATCCCTACAATCCAGTCACCTCCCCAGGAGTTTCCAACCATCAAGGTGACAATCAATTAACTGGCACAAACTGTGTTTGTGTACAGAGTACCTATCCATGCCTAGTAGTTCCGAAGTGGTAGTTCAATATGAAAGAGCTTCCACTTGCTGCACTCTGAATCACGTCAGTCTTGGGGGGGCTCTTTTCCCTGCCCTTCCTTTGAATTCAGCATCGAATCTGCTTGTTATTTCCCTGGCTAATTATTATAATTACATAAAACAATAACTATTGCCAATACAATATTCTGAATTTCATTATTTCACATCATAAACAAATCTGTTTATAACTTGCCAGGCAATTGGGAATTGTGGTGCCTTGCAGCATTTTATTTTACACATTGTAAGCTGCAAGGGATCGTGGTAAACTCCAGCATGGCCAGACCCACTGTGGAAAGATTTGGTTTTGGTGTCTGTGAGAGTCAGAAAGGCCACCCTGAGTGTGTCACTCAGGGAAGGAAGAAGGGCGGTGCTGGGTGGCAATGCTCACCTTTGTGCTAGCCCTGTCTTTCAGCCCTGCAATAAAGCTCTGAACTTTTCTTTCTCCAGTCACCATAGAGGAGGCATAGCCACACAGCAGTCAAGGCTGCCCCTAACTTGCTATTTAACTAAGTATGGTGCCCGTGATATCTATAATTTCAGGCTACTTTACACCTACGCATCATTCTTCCAGTTTTGCAGATGAGAAAACCAAAGCCCGGGGATATAAAAGACTTGCCTAGAAAGAACCACAGGATAGTACTGAGCAGGCTGTGGTCTCTGAACACAGTGGAGTCCCTTGCCTCAAACATGCCAGGGTCATTCCTTGATGGTTGTCATTTTTGCTGGCCCATGCATCGCCTGAAACTCTCTTTTTAGGTACCAGCATGGCTCATTCCTTCACAGGCTCTTGTGTTTGTTTGAATACTGCTGCCTTCTTCATGAGGCCAACCTAGTCTACCCATCTGAAGCTGCATTATTGCTTCCTTCCTGCCCCTTCTCCCACATTCCTTCACCATCTCCTGTCCTCTCTTACCCTGCTCTATTATTCCCATCATGCATATCATCTTCTAATATGTTATGTAATTTAATTTTAAAAACTGCATCTTGTCCATCTCTTTAATTAGCATGCAGCTCCATAACCCAAGCTCCTTTCTTTACTGGTATCCTGCATCCCTAGGGAGATCAACTCACCCTATTCTGCCCTGGAGTTGTCTGGTTTTAAAAAGTCCCACAGCCCAGCAAGTCCTGCAGTCCCAGGTGAAACACGAGCCTACTACTTCCAATACGAAACAGTCGCTGGCTCACAGTAGGTGCTCAGCAAGCATCAGAATTCATAAACAAATGAATTTTCAATAGGCAGAAACTAAATTGGAATCGTGCCGCGTTTTTGTAGTATCATGATATTCCATTTAATGCCCTGTCGAAGAGTGTGTCACCACTTCTTGTCTGCTGTTCCACTATGTTTTGTTCAAAAATATTTTACTAAATCCAATATAATTCTTTGTGAATTCATGTACCCTGGGTAGTGTTATGCAGTGACCCATGCAGGACCCTGGTGTGTGCTGCTCACTTCTGGGCCACTGCGAGCTCCACGGTGGCATCAGCACCACGGGCCCAGGCCCCTGCGCACTCTTTCTTTCCAGCAGAATGTTTATCCTACAATGGGTAGCAAAAAGTGCTTGAGCTGGACTGACCTGAGAAACAAAGGGAGTTAATTTTGCTTTATGTTAAAATGCAAATTAGCAAGCTATTCAGGTTTTTCAAACAAATGGATGAGAAAGCAGACGGAAAAGAGCAGCAGATAGGAACTGGGCATGCTGGTCCACACCAGTGATTCAAGCACTCCGGGGGGCCAAGGCAGGGGGACCACAAATTCGAACTCTGTGTGCACAACTGAGTGACTTAGCAAGATATTGTCTCAAAAAAAGAAAAAACCAAAAAAGCAGACACAGAGGCTGTCCTTGGCAACAGGGCGAGAACACTGACCATGGTAGCAGAAGGGAAGCTGGAGGAACTCTGGACCACAGTGCAGCGCGTTACTACTTTGTGATACCGAAGAATGACAAGTGCAACACCATTGCCAGAGGGACCCAGCCACAGGGACTGTTTTCAACACTGATGTCATGACACATTTGAGCAATGAACCCTGTGAAAAATCAACAACCATGCATCTTGGGGAAAGTGGTGCGATATCCTAGGAGGGATGGCGGTAAGGTGAAAATGCCCACTGGCCAAAGTCACCCTCAGATTCCTTCAGATGGGCATCAGGCTGAAGTCATACCGTTTACTTGGCTCTCGCTAACTAGCAACATTCCCCAAACACAGCGACTTAAAATGACAACTGTTTATTTATTTCATGAATCTACGGGAGGGAAGTTGAGGCTGAACCTTGGTTGGGTGGTTCTTCCTGTCTTGCCTGGGCTTGCTGTGTCTGTGGCTGCTGGGTCTCTTGGGGCTTGGCTAGGTTGGAATGGTATCCGTAGGGTGGCTTGGCTTGGATCCACATGACCTCTGACTGTCCAGTGGGCCTATTCTTACTGCCGAGGCAGGGCAGACTCCTACAAGCTTCTTGAGACCAGGCACATCGTCACTAATGGCTCTTGTGTTTTCCCAGAGCTGAAGAGTGGAGAAAGTGTCTCGGGGTCTCATTTTCTTTCTTTCATTTGTTTTTGAGACAGGATCTTGCTAGGTCACTAAGTGGCCCTGGCTGGCCCTGAACATTTGATCCTCCTGCCTCAGCCTCCTAGAGTCCTTAGATTGTAGGTGTGCACAACCATGCCTGACTGGTCTCCAGGTCTTGATGGAAGAACAACCAAATGTCCTTGTAGAGGTTGTGGAAACAGGGATAGAGGAAGACGCTCGGGGTTTTAGATGTCGTTGTTATGTTTTGTTTTGTTTTTGAGACATGATCTTGTTATGCAGTTCTGGCAGGCCTTGAAGTCACTATGTAGCCCAGGCTGGCCTCGAACTTGCCTCCTACCAGGATTACAGGAGTGTGCCACCGTGCCTGGCACATGTTAATCTTTTTGCAATCTATCCACAGAATTTCTTAGTACCTCCAACTCAGCCAATTTTTGCTTTGGTCTTGGGCTGTGCCTTAGCTCCTTAATTTGGGGACTTGCGTTTTTGGTGCACATCATACCCCAAATTCTGCAGACATTGGAGCTGTGCTCCGTAGAGAGGTGCTAGCGATGTGAAGCCCACAGGGCTGAGTCCACTTGAGGGAGCCAGGGCCCAGGTCCCGCTGCCTTCACGCACTTGCTCGCTGCTGACTGCCGGGGTCCTTGCCAAGTCATGGAAACTACTGTTTCCTTTTTTGGTCCAACCTGTGAAGTTGGAATCCAGTGATGATGTGTAAAGCTTTGGGAGCTCCTGAGAAATCAAACATGACAGCAACACGGACGGGTTCAAACTAAGTGAGGAATCAACCTCAAACTGATCAAAGCAAGATGGATTGGCTTGGAAAGAGAAAAGCCTATTAATAATTTTCAGCAGATTGCTCCTAGGATGCTGTGATAAGTGCTTCTGGAGACTGTTTGTGTAATCCTCACTTATCATCATTTTGCAGGTGAAAATCCTAAAGTTAATCCTAAAGGAACTTGTTGAGCTTTGTAGTGACCCAGGGGTAAAACTTGGATTCGAGCCTAGGATTTTCACTTTTCAGTTGAGGCTCTCCCAGCTGAGGGCCATCCTGACCTCAGGATTTGCCCCTTAAACACCTGCAACCTGCGGACCATCTACGGGGCGGCCACATCATTTGTGTATGGAGATGAAATGATGGCAAGGGAAGCTCTTCTGCTTAGACTTGATTGGGCTTCTGTGCGTCATGTGTTTGTAAACTCTCTTCTGTTCTGCTCAGTTGTCTTAATTTGTTTCAGCAAAATATAATTTCATCACCAAATGGAATCGATTTGGATGAAGCCGTTGCGAAAGCTGACATGTAACTGACCCTGACAGGTGGTAGAGCAGCTTTCGGGATAGGCAGGCAGTGTTCAGAGCCAGACGGTCCAAGCCTCGTATGGAACCTTCCAGGCCCTTCTGGATGCTCTTGCTGGTTGGGAAAAGTCACCCAGATTAAGATCTCAAATTATAGACATGTTTCCCAAAGTGTGAGAGCATATTTTGGTGGCCTACAGTTGCATATTTTAAAATTTTAATGGTTATATATTTATTGTAATGGAAAAATTGATCTTCCCTTTTTGGGCAATGATTTAGTAACCCCCCCCACTTACTACAAGTGTTTATTTTGGTCCCCACTCCCTGCTGTCTACTCCCGCAAAGACAAAACATGGCATCACGCACATACCTTGCGTTTCTTTGCTGGTAGGAATGAAAATCTTATTGTGTATGTCTCTCTCTTTTTTTAAAGATCGTTTGGATTTTTAAAAGGTTTTCGAGTGCATAGACTTAAACATTTAGAGCAGTTTTAGATTTATTTTAAAAAGGAAGGAAAAGGGCATAGTTCTCATACGCCATGTTAACCTCCTTTCTCACCCAGTTTTCCTGCTGTTAACATCTCGCTTTAGTGTGGTACGTGTGCTATAATCAATGAGCGCATTGGCACATAGCTGAAGTTCATACATTATATTAGGGTCCACTTTTTCATATGGTACTGGGAATTGAACCCAGGGCCTTCACACTGGGCTGAATTCCTGGCCTTTTTTAAAATTTTTTGAGACAGATAGGTCATTAAGTTGGCCAGGCTGAGCTCGAATTGCAAACCTCTTGCCTCAACCTTCCAGACTGCTGGGATTGTGGGCACACATTACTATACCTGGCAAGGGTCCATTCTTTTTGTGGTACATTTTTTGAATTTTGATAAGTGTTTAGTGACCATGTATTCCTCATAACAGTACCATACAGAATGGCTTCCGGCACTAAAGATCATCCTTGTCCTTCTGATTCACTTTCTCTCCCCATGACCCTTTGGCAACCACTGATTTTTTTTTCATTATCTCACAGTTTTGTCTTTTCTAGAATGTCAGAGTTGGAATCACACAGTACCCAGCCTTTTCAGCCTGGCTTTTTTCACTTAGCAACATGCATTTAAGATTCCTTTGTTTCTTTTTGTGGATTGATAGCTCATTTCTCTTTATTGCTGAATAATACTCCATTGTCTGAATGTACCAAACTTTGTTTATCTATTCAGCCTCTGAAGGACATCTCTGTTGCTTCTGTGTTTTCACAATTATGAAAAAGCTGCTATAAATACCACTGTGCGGGTTTTTTTCTGTGTATATATGTGTGTGTAAATGTCAGTCATTACTTCATTGTGTAGTGATGGCTTCCACCTACTCTTTTTTCTCAAAGTTTTAAAAAATTGTGATGAAATACACTTGCCATAAAATTTGCCTTTTTAACCATTTTAAATGTACCATTCAGTGTTATTAAGTACTTTGTGTACATAGCTGCTGTTGTAGCTACTTTTCTTGTTGCTGAGACACAATACCAAATACCCACAAGTTAAAGGAGGAAAGGTTCGCTTTGACTCCTAGGTTTCAGTCCATAGCTGGCTGACTCCTGTGCAGGGTGGCAGGGCAGAGAGGTATCACAGAGCAGAAACAGTCCACAGCAGGGTAGGCAGGAGGCGGCAAAGCCAGCGTCCCTTTCCTCTGTGTCTGATCCAGGTTAGAATCATTTTGGGTGATTCCACCACTCCGAGAGAGGGCCTTCCCATTATCCACAGCCAGAACCAATTAGTGGACTAATCCAGTACCACACATCCTTAATCCCGGTACCATACACCCTAGAATCAGCTACCTCTGAAAAGCCCCACCTACGAGCACCTGAGGCTTTCGGAGGACATGTGGATACAAGCTGTAACAGTTCCCTTTTAAAGTGTTGGTATAAATGAATGAACGAGTGAACGAATGTGTGAATGATGAGAGGAAACCAGAAGACAGACTTTTGGAGATGGGGAAGAGATCAACAGGAGTTCAGAGGAAGGGAAGATGGGTGTAACAGGATTGTAAAAAACTAAGCTATGTTAAACACATGTACCAACTTCACAGAACAAACCCCAGCATTCTGCAATACTAATATTTACTACTTTTTACAAAATAGTAGTGGTACTCCTGCAGAACGGGTATATGCAGGGACGGTAGGAAGTCAGTGGTCTTCACTCAGGTGCAGAGCCTGTGACCGGGGTGCAGCAAGGATAAAGTTTGGGGAACTTGTAGCAAAAAGCACTGTCTCAGCAGTAAGCTCTTTCCAAAAGGGTGACTCTACTTAACAGGTTCAGTGCATTCTCCATGATCTTTCTCCCAGGACCCTGACTATGAGTTTGTAAAACCTGTTTGGGTCATTTTGACATTCTCTCCTTGCCCAGGCCCACTTAGAGGTTGTTTATGATAAAGCTTTGGAAGTTGCCATTTCTTTCCTTTATATTTCTCCCACCTATCAGATCACTTCTCTTTCATAAAGTTGTACATTTGTGCCAGAGACTATGACCAGACTGGGGAATCTGGGAGGTTGATGAGCCTACCTGGCAGAATAAAAGAATCCATCAAGTTCTCTGTGTGGCAGAGTGCTGAGATGGTGTCACAGTGAGCACTGGACACGAGTCTAGGTGACCAGATGGTTATTCTTGGACCTTTCCTTGTCTTCTTAACCCTTGTCCCTTGGATCTCCCATCAATCCAGTGGAGACAATACTACCTGCCCTCCGTGATTCAGAGAGAGCAAAATTAGCTGTGGCGCATGGAGGTTTTCTGACAAAAAGTGCCATTCCCTGAAGGAAGCTATGAGCTCCTAGGGATCATCTATTACTAGGAGGCCTGGGTTTGTTATAGTCACAGAGCAGGCTGCAAAGAGAGACAACAGATGTGGTGGCAGGTGTGTTAGGGACCTAATGCTCTTTCTCTGAACTTTGTATTTCAAAGCCCCCAAGCCTCCCACCCCCGGAGAGCCAGCTCTGGCCTCCTTTTCTTCCCGTACCTCTGCCTGATGATGGGCTTAGGTTTGCAAAGGACTTGTGTGACTGCTGAGTCTCCCTGAGACAGCGTCTCCCTTAGTTCTTACCTGCTTTCTGGTCAGTCTTGGGACCCTTGTGGGTGCTCTGGGATTCATTTTGGGGGCTGCCTCTGTCCCTGCCCTGAGTTGGACTGTGAATGCGTTTTCCAGACCCCACTCTTTGCAGACTCCCCAAGAACGGAGTCCCAGTCATCGCACCCTCAATTCCCCATGGAGGCTGAGGTGGAAAGTACCCCTCCCCTTCCCTCTGGTTCCCATCCTTCCATTTCCCCTCCTCCTGGGGCCCATGAGAACCTGAGGATTCAAAAACCTGGCTCGAATTCCTCAGATTTCTTTCCTTAGGGTTTAGGATTCTGGATTCGGAGGTCTTGATTCTGACACAGGGGCACTCACAGAAACCTGCCCAGTGGTTCCTCTTGGTCACCACTCCAGAGCCACTGCAGGCAGCATCATCTTGGGGCCCCAGAGCTCCCTCCAGCTCTCATGTGACTAGGTCACATGTGCAGAAGCTGCAGCGCAGGGTCCACAAGTGGCCGACGCAGCAGCTCATGGTCCCTTGCTGTCCCGGGGGATCGAACTCCAGTTGCCCGCAGTGGGAGCCTCGGGCACAACGCACACACTGCGGCTCCCTCCAGCAGGCCTTCCTTCCCACTCCGCTCCGAGCGTTTCCCGGGATCTCCCCCCAAATGTAACGGGCAATCCAGGAACCCAACCTGAGACCTCCCTTCCCAGAGGCAGTGAATAGAGCTGCTGCCTTCACTGATGGGGAAGAGATGGGGTAGGAGGAAGACGGGGGGGGGGAGGAACTGTTAGTTAATAGTTCAAAATAGTATGGCGTGTTATTAAAAACTCAGAGAAATAGAGCGCTTATCTTGTGCTGGGCACATTCCATAAATTATTTCACCTGCTCCTCCCAGTGGCTCAGCCCTAATTATGCTGTTCCTGGAGCCAAGGAAACCGAGCCCCAGATGGCGGAGTAGGGACAGGCTGTGTGACCTGCCATCCTTGGGACTGCTCTTGAAGGGCCTCAGCTAATCTAAGGGAGTCTACATCTTCCTTTTCCATCAGTGCTGATGAATTCTAGCAGCTACCTATTTCTCTTGAGAGATTTCTGCCTGTCGATCTTTTCTTCAAAAACTATAAGCTCAGATTTCTTGGGGGCAGGGGCTCTTGCAGATGGCGTGGTCCTGTGAGCCCAATGATGCTGGCCAGATGTTTGTGTGAGGGACAGACGATGGAGGTGATCGCCTTTGTCTTCCTCTCTACCCAGTGGTGTCCTGGTCAGTGTTGAAACCAGCTCTCAGGATTACAAGAAGACTGACTGGTAGCATTTGCCAATTTCTGTGGTGTCAATACACCTACCATGGCCAGTTCAAGTTGTGAATGCGATGCAATTACCCTGAAGCTGAGAGAAGAGGGAGATACGGAGTCTCGTGCTGTTCCTAATATCCCACCATGCAGACGCCATCGATAGAAGCCGCCTCCAGAGCTCTGGGAGGGGTGAGATCTCACTGGAGTATT
>RJWM01022701.1:0-33073 GCA_004363535.1 Dasyprocta punctata
AGGGTCGCACTGTGTAGCTCAGGCCGGCCTCGCGCTTGCGTTGTAGCCCAGGCCGGCCTCGAACTCACAACGCTTCTCCTACCTCAGCCTCCCGAGTGCTGGGGTTAAAGGCGTGCACCACCACGCCTGGCTACTTGTTCCATTTTTGCAATACTTAACCTGCTAACAGCCTGGGGTCTGCAACCTTTAAGTGCCTGGCTGTGTCCTTAGCATTGCCATGCTGTCTAGAGGCTATGGGGTCTTTTATTGTACCCCTTCTTCTGGGCAGCCCAGCACCCTATTCTCTCTGCTGCCTGAATACTGAATGACCACAGACATATCTTGGCTCTTGGGATCCCTAAAGTTATAGAGCACAGCATTTTGTTTTGTTTTAACTGAAGATTGAAACCTCAGAGTGCTGAGCTATATCCCAAGTCCTTGTTAAAATTTTTATTTTGAGTCAGGCATGGTGGCGCCTGCCTGTAATCTCAGTACTTGGGAGGCCGAGGCAGGAGAATTACTGTGAGTTTAAGGCCAGCCTGAACTGCACAGTGAAACCTTGTGTCAAAAAGACAGTTCTTTTAAAAAATTTTTTTTGAGACAGAATCTAGCTAAGTTGTCCAGGCTGACCTTGAATTTCTGGACTTTTTGCCTCAGCTTCCAGAGTACCTGGAATTAAAGGTATATACCACCATGCCCAAGTACAGCTATTGTTTCATAAAGTTTGCAAATCCAGACAAATCCTTGAAAGGCTTGTGTGGGGCTTACTTTGCAGCTGGCAAAACCTTGCCTTAGCACCTTGGTAAGAAGGCATACAGTTGGGGCAACCTCTTGACATCCTTGTGAGCCATCCCATTTCTGCCTTTTTCATATTTTTCTCTCATTTTACAGGGCCTCTCCCTCCAACCCTGGATCCTTGTTGTGTCGAGGGTCCTTCTCCAGGAATCCTTTCTGCATGCCATGTGATGACTACCAGTCTTTCTTTGCATTCTTTTTTTTTTTTTTTCCGGCACCGGGGATCGAACTCACAACCTCACACCTGCCAGGGCAGGCGTTTAAGCCACTGAGCCAAACTCCCGGCCCTGTTTTTTTTGAGGCAGGGTCACACTGTGTAGCTCAGGCCGGCCTTGCGCTTGCATTGTAGCCCAAGGTGGCCGAACTCAGAATGCTGCTCCTACCTCAGCCTCCCAAGTGCTGGGATTAAAGGCGTGCGCCGCCACGCCCGGCTCTTTCTTTGCATTCTTGTAGACTATCATGTGCACTGTATAGTTCATCACTGTTGTACAGAAGACAAGAAAGTGTGTCTGATTGAGAGTCAAGACATGGTTCATTTTCTATTCTGCTATTTGTTACTTTAATTTTTTCATGATGGGGATTGAACCCAGGGCCTTACACGTGCTAGGCAAAGTACTCTACCACTTAGCTAAGTCTACAATCCCTACTATTTATTTTTTTCAGTATTCTTAGACATCACTAAACCTCAGTCAAAATGCAAATACAGGGTCTGTGGACTCAGTGGTATAGCGCTTGCCTGGCATGCATGAGGCTCTGGATTCAATCCCCAGCACCACATACATACATAAACAAACAGACCAAAACAAGTATGATCAGCAACATATATTGAATGCTTACCACATAACAAGCATTGTGCTCTGCTGTTTTCATTTAACTTCTTGTAATTAATCCTATTGTGTAGGGTGAATCTAAGATGAGAGAAGGTTCTGAAAGACTGTACTGAGCAAGTCACACACTATAATGTTCTAAAAAAGAAGAAAGAAAATATAAGTAGGTACTTAGAGGAATCTTAGGACATATACCAGGACATTAACCTGTGGGTGAGACAGATTGGTTTTTTCTTCTTTATTCCTTTCAATGGCTGTTTCTTACACTTGTTTTTCACCTTTGGCATCTGTTTGAGGGCGGAACATGTAGAAGATGCTCAGTAAATAAGTACTGATTGAGGTAGAAACTGAAGGCTTCCTTTCTCCTTGCCCCAGTTTGTCTTGGCCTGGCCCCAGTATTGGTAGTTGTGTCTTTGTGAGTAACTTTATTATTTGTTGATGCCACTATGCTTCTGTTCATCTGGAAAGTTCCCCAAGTGGGTTGCCCCTTATAATGGCAGAGTAGAAGCCTCCAGGGATGGAAAATGAGCTTGTTGTGTTGTGGGACTGTATTTCCCTGGCTGACGAAAGTTGAGCCCTTGCAACTGGTGATGGAAATTGGTTGGCCAATTTATTATTTACTTCTGCCCGGCAGAATTCTGAGTAGGCTGGCAGCAGTCTGCTAGGTGCCTCACACACAGCTGACACAGACTTCTTGGGTATCTCATGAGCTGCTGTGTTCTGTTGCACAGTGCTGGGCACAGCCTTATCTAACTAAATGCCAACCAGCACTCCGTTCCCTTTGCTTTCTGTACAAGACAGACATCAGCAGGTAGGTTGTGCTGGCCTCAGATGTACTTGTGGTGATGTGGAAGACTGGCATTGCTTACCAAGCAGAGAGCTGTTATCTCTGATGTTTTCTTTTCTCTCAACCCCTCCCCGTCATAGTTGGGATTGAACCCAGGATTCTTACACATCTTCAGCCCCTTGAGACAGGGTCTTGCTAAGTTGCTAAATTGTTCAGACTGCCCTTGAATTTGTAGTTCTCTTGCTTCAGCCTCAGAATGCTGGAATTTCAGGTGTGTGCCACAGTGCCTAACTTGATGTTTTTGTTAACTTTTAATGTTTATTTTTATTTTTGGTTTTTTGAGACAGGGTCATGCTTTGTAGTTGAGGCTGGTCTTGAACCCACTATGTATCCTAGGCTGGCCTCAAACTCACAGCAATCCTCCTGCCTCAGCCTCCCAAGTGCTGGGATTACAGGCATGTGCCACCATGCCCAGACTGGTAGCTTTTTATTTCAAATGTACTGTAGTTTCAAATGTACTAAAGAGTTGTTAAGATCAGCACAAAGGAGTCTTGTATTCCTTTTATCAAGATTCACTATTAGCATTTTGCTTTATTTGATTTCTTTCCTGTGAACAGCCCACTCTCCTTTGTCTCCTTGCACATAGTTGTACATTGACATCTCCTTTTGAACTGATGGTAAATTGCCCTTTACTTGTGAATGCCTCGATGTGTATTTCTGAAGAAGTTTAACATCAACGCAATGCTGTAAACCTTGTCTACTGTCCATATTCCGATTGTCTACTTTATAATATGGTCCCAGCAATGACAGTTTTATTGTGAAGAAAGTAACCCTGGGGTGCAGGGACATCTTCCTGGTTATGTTCCTCAGAGGAGAGCAGAATGGCAGGCATTTGAGAAGGTGATTCGCAGCATGTTAATCACCATTTCCTTGTATCTACAGAACCAGAGTAAGGGTAGCAAGAACCACTCAGCAACAATGTCAGCAGACGTAGAGACTTCTGAAGGGGTAGATGAGCTGGAGAGAAAGAATCCTGTGGCCCCAGGAAAGGAAAACCATATCAGGTGAGTGACGAGGGCTGGCTACATCAAATCAAGGGGGCCCAGCAACTTCCATGCACAACACACTTGATTATGTTTTCTGGTAGCACTGAGAATTGGTTATGGGGCCCAGAGCTGTGAATTCTAGGATGCCTGGTTGACATGGCAGGGCCCATGTGTAGCCCTCTGGGCTGCTCAGTACTCTCTCATTTGCTCTGTTATCTTTTTTTGTTTTATTTTGTTTTGTTTTTGGTCTTTTTGAGACAGGGTCTCACTCTGTAGTTCAGGCTGGCCTTGAGCTCACTTTGTAGCCCAGGCTCATCTTGAACTTGCAGTGATCCTCCTGCGTCAGCCTCCTAAGTGCTGGAATTTCAAGTGTGCACCACTATGCTCTGTTGTCTTATCCAAGGAAGCAGGGTAGGTGCTGCTGAGAGTCCTTTTTTCGGTTTTTTTGAGACAGGATCTCACTACATAGTTCAGGCTGGCCTTGAACTCACTTTGTAGCCCAGACTGGCCTCAAACTCACAGCAATCCTCCTGCTTCAACCTCGTAAGTGCTGGCATTACAGGTGTGTGCCACCATGCCTGGCTTTGGGAGTTCTGAGTAATAGGTTTCACTAATAGCCCTACACATTTTTTCTTAAAAACCTAAGTCATTTTTCATTGAGCTGAGAAGTGGTAATCAGGCAAAGCTGGCTTCTTTCGTAGTCTCTTCCTCAGGGCGGGCTTTCTTTTTTCTTTTTTTTTTTAATTATCAAGACTACTTATCTATAAATCTTAAATTACTGTACCCTTCTCTGCGTTATTCTTAAGCCTCTCATTAGAACTCCATCATTAGAACCAGTCCCTTGGTTCCTTTTTATACTTACAGTTTCTAATAACAAACTGGTTCTCAACATGAAGATGAAGTAAGCTAATCTTGTAAGGAAGTTAGCAGAGACTAGGCCGTGAGGGGGCCAAATTTTTCTCAGTGTAATAGACTGGATACATATGAGCCCAGCCCAAGTGCCATCATTCTTAGGATTGTATGTTTTCTGGCTTATCCATCAGTTAACACAACTTTTTCCTCTGTGCTTTTGTTAAGTAATAGAAACCCAAAGTCCGCATTCCAACCTCTCAATGTTTCCTTCTTATCTTCCAACTCCTGGAGCCAGACACCTGTAGTTGTAAAGACTAGATCCACAGTGAGAAGAAGGCAGCAGGTCTGCCCCAGGGGGTCCACACTGTCATAGGCCTTTACAACAGCATGTCCTGGACTGTAGGAGACACATTTCCAAAGAGGGGCTGAAAGGAGAAGCCAGCAAGTAGTGGTGGGATTAGAGATATGTGTTCTGGTAGTAGGTGGCCACAGAAGCAAAGCATCATTCATATGGGGCTCCTAGCATATACGGATGGACATAAGACTGTCATACTCGGTGGAGGGCCTTTTTTTTGGAAACAAGGTCTTGCTTATGTAATCCAGGCTGGCCTTGAACTCACTATATGGCCCAGGCTGGTCTCAAATTCACAGCAGTCCTCCTGCCTCAGCCTCCTGAGTGCTGGGATTACAGGCATGCACCATCATGCCTTATCTGAGGAGACCATATATTTGCATGTCACCTGAGTCCTTAGGGCAAACTGACAGGTCTGTTTGTCCTGTGTGCCCTAATAAGACCCAGCTGTTTATGCTAGAGCAAAATGTCTACATAGCCCTGCCTCCAATCCAGCAAGTGGTCACCCTGGGGCCTGGGCTCTTTTTCCTCTGGGTCATTTCTGGGGAGTTGGGACTCACACACGCATACATACACACACACACATACACACACATCCCATCTCCGCAGAATGCCTGACCTCTCCGAGCTCCTGAAGGAAGGGACCAAGGAAGCACATGACCGGGCAGAAAACACCCAGTTTGTCAAGGACTTCTTGAAAGGCAACATTAAGAAGGAGCTATTTAAGGTTTGTGTCAGTCTAACAAAGTTGCTTTCCAGACTTTGATATGGGGTTGGGGTGGGGGCCTTAGTCCCTGAGCAAGGTGTCCAGGAGCTGTTCTGAAGAAGCTAAGCTTTTCCTCATGTTCATTCATTTTTGGCATTAAGCTCTGGCTCTCCTGGCTTAAATGGGGTAACACAATGATGTAAAGGAACCATAAACATCCATGTTCCAATTCGTGTCATTTCTTTGAGAAACAAAAGCTTCCTAGGTATGTTAAGTAACTTACCATATAAAAATGGGCAGCAGGTTGGGTCTTTGGGGACTGGAAGGAAGTGCTACTTGAGGTTTGGTTTCAAGCCACTCTGATGTAGTTAACATTAGAGTTGTAGCCCTTTCCCACTGTTACCTTCTATCACTCCCATAGCTGGCCACAACTGCACTTTACTTCACATACTCGGCCCTCGAGGAAGAAATGGACCGAAACAAGGACCACCCAGCCTTTGCCCCCTTGTACTTCCCCATGGAGCTGCACCGGAAGGAGGCACTGACAAAGGACCTGGAGTATTTCTTTGGTTTAAACTGGGAGGAGCAGGTGACGTGCTCTGAGGCTACCCAGAAGTATGTGGAGCGGATCCACTATGTGGGGCAAAATGAGCCAGAGTTGCTTGTGGCCCATGCATATACCCGCTATATGGGGGACCTTTCAGGGGGACAGGTGCTGAAGAAAGTGGCCCAACGAGCCCTGAAGCTCCCCAGCACAGGGGAAGGGACCCAGTTCTACCAATTTGAGAATGTGGACAATGCCCAGCAGTTCAAGCAGTTCTACCGGGCCAGGATGAATGCCCTGGATCTGTGCCTGAAGACCAAAGAGAGGATCGTGGAGGAGGCTAACAAGGCTTTTGAGTACAACATGCAGGTACTGCTGGGTACTGACCACAGGGCCAGCTCTGTTGGGCTGCAGGGAACCTTTTACAGGGGGAGCAAATCCAAAACTTTCTGGGAGAGCATCAGTGGCATGAAGAGAGATGAACTGCAATATGTCTTATATAAACGCAAGGGAACCAAACTGACACAGAAGTTTGTGGGCCCAGTAGATAACCTCTAGGAGCATGGAGACCTGGCTTGGTAGAGGCCTGCAGATAAAGTTGGGAAAGGGAGGCCCCAGCAGATAGGAGAAAGGAGCTGTGTGTCCCCCTCTCATCATAGGATGCTGGTATTTAGGACTGGATGATTTTTCCCTTTTGAGCAAGGATTTCTATGAAAAGTCTTGCTTGGTAAGTTCAGCTAGAGCCAGATTCATCAAGGAAAGTAAGCACAATAGCTATTTACAACCAGCCTTTAATTGGAGGCAAGCTTGAGGAGGCTTATTCAGTCCCGTAAGCATATTGTCAGCCCTCAGGGCCAAGGAACGGAGCTGTGGGCAAGTGAGATGCCAGGCTGACCACGGTTCCCAGCAGCCCTTTAGTGTAGCTTCCCAGGGCCACCTAGGATGGGTCTGCCCTGCTATGGCATTTTCTCCCATTCTCATTTTTCTCTTGTTCCTTAGTAATAGCCAGCAGTTAGAAATGCAGAAGTACCAGTAGCTCCTCCACACATCTCTATCCTGATAGTTTTGGTTATTTGAGCCTCCTCAGAGGCAGCCAGCATGGGGTATGTGCCTGGTGAGTACCCAGGGAAAATCCACCACAGTGGTTGTTAACCTGTGGGTGCTAGCGACACAGCTATGGTCATACTGCCTCTGTTCCTACCAGGGAGAGAGGTGCACTAGTGTCCTGTTGCCCGCCTATGGGATTGCTTGCTTGGCTAGTCAGCTCCTCTGCACACAACTGTCCAGCTCCCTTTGTGTGAGTAGGGATAGGGTGGGTATCCACTCTGAAAGCAGTCTGTGCAGTCCAGGGATGGCTGTTGATCTCTGCTTCTCAGATATTCGATGAACTGGACCAGGCTGGCTCCACACTGGCCAGAGACACCCTGGAAGATGGGTTCCCTGTGCATGATGGGAAGGGAGACATCCGTAAATGCCCCTTCTATACTGCTCAACAAGACAAAGGTAGGTTGTGGGTTCCAAGCTCTTCTCCTGGGGTGGGTATGCTATCAGCCCCTACTGATACCTGTCTCCTATCGTACTGCACACAGGTGCCCTGGAGGGCAACAGCTGCCCCTTCTGGACAGCCATGAATGTGCTGAGGAAGCCCAGCCTCCAGTTAATTCTGGCCACCAGTGTGGCCCTGGCTGCTGGACTCTTGGCCTGGTACTACATGTGAAGGACCTGTCATTCCATGCTGACACCCTCCTCCCAAGTGACCACTGCCCACCCCTATCTCTACTTCTTGACTACCACCTCAGGTGACTTTTTAAAATGCTGGGTTTGAGAAAACAAGCAACCAATAAAAAAGCCAGATGCTAGAGCCTCTGCCTGATGGCATCTTCTCTGCAGGCCTGATGCACAGCACAGCAGGGCAGGCCTGGCCTGGGCTTCTGAACCAGCTTTGCTCCAAAGCTCCTCAACCTCTTGGGCCCCAGACACTTTCTCTTCACAGTATGTGGGGAGCTATCCTTGTCCTGCTGGGAGTGAGCAGCCAGCATGCCAAGGTCCAGGGGTGGGGGTATCTTGCCAAATAATGCTGCTCAATTTCTGGGCCTCTCACCTCTCAGGAGCTTTCGGGGGGTGGGGGGCAGAAGCAGGGCACCTCTGCTTCTGCAGCCCTAGAAACTCATCCCTCTCAACTAGGATGCTCATGAGGTCTACTAACCTGGGCTGCCCCCTCTGACCTGTATAAATGGAACAGCACTCAATAAAATGGACTCTGCATATGTCTTTTTTTTTTTTTTTTTTTGGGATAGGGTCTCACTATGTTGTTCAGGTTGTCCTTGAACTCACTACATAGCCCAGGCTGGCCTTGAACTTCCAGTGACCCTCCTGCCTCAGCCTCCCAAGTGCTGGGATTATAGGGGTGTGCATCCATGCCAGGCCCACCTCATATAGGGTGGGTGAAGCCTTGTTGTGGACCTCAATATCCCATAGGGAAGGAGAGTGCCCTCAGAACAGAGGCATGTGGTATCCATGTGGGGAAGTGGGTATCTTACCTGACAGCCCCATAGAGCTCCCTTTTGTCCTCACGTGCTCCCCCAGCTCTACAGGTTACCTCCTAGCCTAGCACCCACCTTGTCACCAAGACTCTGAACACCTTTATCACAAAGATAATATTTATCTGCACCTGTGATTTTTTTCTAGCTTTGATATTTTGGAGGTTTCCTACTTACAAAGCATATATCTTACCTGTTTACACAATTCATTTAAAGTAGAAATGTGAAGTTAAATATTTTTATTGATAGGAATCTATTACTGTAAAAGTTTTATTCAAAAAGGAGTTAAATAGGAAACACTTCTTTTTTTCTTGTGGTATTGGGGATCAAACTCACAACCTTGCACCTGCCAGGCAGGCGCTTAAGCCACTGAGCTAAATCCCCAGCTGGGGAAACACTTCTTAAACTACAGATTGAGCACACCACTTTCACAGTTCAGGGAAGTTAGGCCACTGCCAGGGCCGGTCTAGAATTTGCATGCTCAGACTATATCCTGTTAACCCTTAAGCCTCAACCCAGTGGCTCTATCTTAAAGGTAGGATGACACCAAGCCAAAGCTGGGGGGAGGGGTTTTCCAGCTTGCAGGTGCTATGGATGGATACCAAGGTGTGTAGATGGATGGAACAAGTATCTGAGGAAGTAAGGTAACCTTTTAACCACTGTTGAAGCCAGCTCCTGCCCTGGGCCAGTCACAGCTGGATTTCCAGGGATGGTCGACATCAGACTCTGGTTTGGCACAATTGAGTCCTTATATATCAATGTTGTTGCCAGACAATTGGGTTCAGCTTCCTGCCTGCCAGTAGATTTACATATAAACCCACCCTCTTTCCCTCAGAAAAGAAGGAAGCCAGGCAAGACAGTAGAGGCCCAGCTCAGGGGAATGAAAGGGCCAATTTAATGAGTTACTACAAACTGATACCAGGCCACAGTTCACAGTGATGGGAGGCCATGCAGTGGCAGTGCAAGACCAGGAGAGGGACAGCAATAGGATACAGCATCCACGTGGGCAAATTCACAAACTATCCAGGAAATACAGATTTGGGCTATACCCAGGGCAGGGCTGGTGTCTACTAGGGTACTCCCAGCACTTGTGCCCACTCTTTCCTCGTTCCCAGCCCAGTGCCACAGCTGTTCCTACTGGAGTGCCCCAATGGGAGGGTGTGCACAATGACAGCAAGTCAACTAAGGGCCCAGAACTTACTGAGAAGAGAACCAATGCACAGGGTGCTACAGATCCCACTACACCTACAAGGAGTTCCTTCATATATGCCATCTGTCCTACCTGGGACACAACACAGTTAGTGGGAAGAGACTGCACCCACACGCAGTGAGAACATAGTACACAGGACAGGCTAGGTTTGTGAGAATTCCTTCTGGCCCCAGAAAAATACAGTGGTTCACAGAGATGTGGCCAGAAAGAGGCTGCACACCGATTCAAAGAGAGATGCGTGAAGGTGAGTCCCTGTTGGCTACCTTACACCAGGTGGGCACGTGGACAGGGAGTTAAGAGTTCCTGGGTTTCCATACCTGAGAGTTCTGAGAGCCAGAGTTGTCAGTTATTACTTCTGTCATGCCCTGTCTCTGGCACTGCAGAGGCACAGCATACATCTTAACAAACCCAGGGTTTAACTCTGTCCTGCATGGGTCCAGGCAGACTTGAAACAATGCCCTACTCTTGGCCCAGCAAATCAGATATGACTGCAGCTGTAGGCTAGGTACAGCCCCACTATAGATCCCCATCCTGGACCCAGTACTACTATGGCTGCTTTTGGTCCCAAGGAGAGTCAGGACCAAGTTGGGACCTTGTAGGGAAAGGGAAGAATGGGAACCCCAATAGGAGACCCTTCCCAGCTTATCTTCTGGATCACAGATGTCAACCAAATCAGCAACACACAAGTTCAGTGCCACCCTCCCCCCATCCCCTGCCCTGCCCCCCACTGGACCTTGGCCTTAAATCCAACAGAACTTTTGCTGGAAGAGTCAGATGCTCAGGTTAGGGCAAGGCAAAGAGGACAGGACTTTCAGGGGACAGTGGCACAGCTTCCTACCCCAAGTGAGGGGGGAAAGACCACTGAATGCGGGGAGCAAAGCATGGGGCTGGACTGACAGGCAGATGAGTCCAAGTCTGGCTCCGTCAGCACAGGCGCTTGTATGTATAGATGTAGGCTTTGCAGCTGGGGCATGTGTGTGTCACATCCTTGAAGTCGTTGATGAGGCAGGGGATCAAGCAGCAGCCTAGATCACACCTGAAGCAGAGACAAGAGAGACAGGCTGAGACCTGAAGAGAAGCAGCAGAGGTGGCCCCACCCTACTTGCACCCTTCACCTACCCCATGAAGCAGCAGAAGAAACCCAGCACAAAGTTCATCAGTCCAATCTCGTAGGAGATCTTGGTAGTTATAGCCTGCTGGCAGTGGGGACACACAGTCTGCACCGGTGCACCTTCAAAGATCTCTCCCTGCAGCACTGTCACTGTAGTGGCAGCCCCTGAAGGGACCAAGACTGTGGCCGTGTGGCCCCCAGGGCCAGGGTAGGACCCTGGAGGGTAGGGTCCTGATGGGTAGTAGCCCATGGGTGGGTGAGGACCTGGAGGAGGGTAAAAACCTGGAAAGCACAGATGAGTACAGACATCTTAGTACACAGGTTGCCTACCCTGAGAAAAGATGAGCACAAAGCCGGAGGCTCCAATACCCAGGACACAGCCTGAAACTTCCTGCCATCCTTCTAAGGGGAGCCACCGAGTGCTGGTGGGAATCCCTGAGGCTAAAGTCTGGCTCAAGATGGTTGTCCACATTTTCCTTGTCCTTCATGTTCCCTACCCCGTGGGACCAAGACAGATTTGGCAGAGAGCTGAGACCATGGCCCAGTGCTCCCTTCACTTCTGGCTTGCAGGGACTGGGTGCTGAAGTGCTTGCAAGGATGAGAGAAGAGAGAACCTTGCCTTTCTCCAGCCCCTTTCCTGCACAGGGGGCCTCAATGTAAAAGACCAGCCCACCTAACCCAGTAGCCTATGCAAGCGCCACAGATGCTTCTCGGGTTTGAGTAGTAGCTCGAGAGCTGCTGGTGAGCAAAACACCAGGCCTACACCAAAGGCTTTAAGTCGTCAGCAGAGAAGAAGCTCTGTAGCACCCATTGTCCTCACCATGAGCTACTGTGACTGAGGGGCCTTCCCTGAGCTGGTGTCCTCTAGCATGACAAACCCAGTGAGGCATCTTGTTCTGTGTCATCCCTTGCTGTGTCCACAGTCTGTGATGGATAACCCACTGTCTAGAGTGAAGGCTGGATAGCAGCCATACCCATGCTCCCTCGGGTCCCTTCCCAACTTACCTGGAGCCATGTAGGTGCCTTCTGCACCCATATGAGGGGGAACAAAGCCAGGCTGAGGCATTGGATGACCTGGTGGCTCATATGGTGGGGGACCAATGTCTGCAGGGGGCAGTGGCATGCCTGGTGGGGGCTGCATCACAGCTGGTGAGGTACGGCCTGGACAGAGAGAGAGAAAGAGGCTCAGCTGGTCTCAGTACATAGGCTGGGTCACAGATCACTGTTTTAAGATACAAGGTGACCCTGGAGTAGGAGGCCAAACTGCACCTGGGGAGGAGAAAAGAGGAAGGTCTATGACAGGGACCCCCAAGAGCAAGACCCCTACCTGGGGTGGGTGGAGCTCCACTTTTCTCTTCCAGCAGTGGGGCTGTGGGGCCCCCAGGATAAGGAGGGGGTGGCTCGTTAGACATCTTTACTGTTTCCCCTGAACCTGCAAGGAAAACCCAGACATGAACTCAGCTCCCAGCCAAACTGCTTCCCACTCACTCTGGGCTATGGCAAGGGCTGTTGCACAAGGTGTGTGACCACCCTCAGAGGTGCCCAGCTGAGCCTAAGCACTTGGCTTCCTATGCTTCTCCCACAGGGGTCTCCCGGCTCAGGAACCTGAGCTGCCACTTTACATTTCCTCCACATAACTCTTCAAACTCTGGAAGGAGCAGGGCTGGTGGGCTGGAACTGAAGCCTTCAGAAGTGCCATCACTGGGCCCTTTTTTGGCACTAGGGCTGACCCACTGTCATCAGGGGTCCACTAGCCCACAGCTACCACCATCTTTACTTCTTCCCAGTTACCCACACTTAAGGGTAGGGCCTAGTAAGGAAAGACCCTGACCCACCAGTCCTGGGACCCTAACCCTGTTTGACACCTACCTTCCCCACTCTACCCACCAACATTTAGGAGATGCTAAGGCAGCCATGGAGAAGTTGACCACTACTAGAGGCTTTTGTGATCCAGGAGAAGATTTCTCACCTCAAATCTGATACTCAAAGGGAAGCAGATGAAGGTCCTTCAGCTGCTGGCCAGACAGGGCTCTGGAGAGCTGTTTAGGGGAAGAAACAGCATCCTCAGCCCAGACGGGCTCCCAGGTGTAGTGCCTGGGCACACCCTGTGCCATTTACAGGTGTAAGCACTCTACTCCCCTGCCCACCTCAGTGAGGTCCAGTGTCTCCTTGTGCCCTCTTCTCTCCACCAGGCCCAACAGATCCACTTGCCATGCACGAAGGAATATAGAATGAGCCAGTCATGGGATGGGTTAGTCCACTAGCTTGGGCTAGTCCCATTTTGGTTAGTTTGGGAATTAAGAAGGAAGAGAATCAGTCAAGTGAAACACATTGGTTTCTTTCACCAAATTCCTTGAACTTCTAGGCCCTAGGAAGAAAGCAAGGAAGCTGGAGATCTTCTTGCCTTCACTTTTATTTAGCATCATGAAGGAACAATTATTTATAGCATTTTTTTGGGTACCGGGTATTAATAGCATTTTGAAATGAAAATACTACTATTAACTAGAAAACACAACGGCACATTAGCATATGCACTATAAAAATGGCTCTCCCAGCATAGCCCTACCCACAGCCCTTACAGTCCAATCACACAGGCAGTTTCACAAGAGAGGCTGGGTTTCATAAATTAAAAATTAAATTTTAAGAAGTCAGTTGCAGGGCCAGAGGGACCCAGACTAAGATCTTAGATTCAACTACGAAGAAACATGACTGTTTTACTGGGCATGGTAGCACATGCTTGTTATCTCAGCACTCAGGAGGCTTATGATAGGTTTTTCCCCATTTGCGAGCTAACAGCATCTCCTTTTGGCACTGGACAGCGCCTCCCTGCGTTCTGGCGAACCCAAAAGTCAAACCTCCCACTTATTGACAAGTTCACAGAGGTCTCAAGACCCATGGACTCCAAGTCTGAGCTCAATAAAGACTGTTTCTACTTCAAAAACAAACAAGCCGGGCCTGGTGGCACACGCCTTTAATCCCAGCACTCGGGAGGTTGAGGTAGGTGGAATGTTGTGAGTTCGAGGCTGACTTGGGTTACAACGTGAACACAAGGCCGGCCTGAACTACATAGTGTGACCCTGTCTCAGAAAACTCGGGCCAGGAGTTTGGCTCAGTGGCTTAAGTGCCTGTCTGGCAGGCGCAAGGCTGAGAGTTTGATCCCCGGTGCCACAAACAAACAAACAAACAAACAACTCCTGCTTTTCACAAACGCACAAATGCTTCTCCAATCAGCTGTGAAAATGTCATTCCGCCTGCCCCTTTAACTCTGTCCCCTGTCAAATGCCAAATAAAGTCCTCAGTTCTCTCCCAAACCTTCCAAAGAGTGCTTGCCTCTCTTTGGCAGCCCTCCCTGGCGCAATAAAGGCCTTTCTTCTTTTTTTCTGTTTTCTCTCTTTTCTCTCTCTCGCAAGTTGGGAGGACCGAACAGCTTAGACAGGAGAACCATGAGTTCTAAACCAGCCTGGGCTACATAGTAAGACCTTGTCTTAAAAAAAAAAAAAAAAAGTTTGAAAAAGATATAGGCATAAATCTTTTTTTTTTTTTTTTGGTGGCACCAGGGATGGAACTCACAACCTCATGCCTGCCAGGCAGGCACTTAAGCCACTGAACCAAACTCCCAGCCTATAGGCATAAATCTTGATGATCAGCATTAAATTAAAAACTAGTGCTCTGTGGTACACTATGGAGTTTTGTTAGCCATCTATCTGAAGAAGGACTTACATTCAGAATATATAAGGAACTCACAACTCAGTAAAAAAAAATTTTTTTTTTCTGAGACTCAAACACAGGACTTCGTACTTGCCAGGCAGGCACTGTGCTACTGAGCTATATCCCTGGCCCAACAAATCATTTTTAAATGGCCAAAGATTTGGACAGATTATTTCTTGAAAGATAAATGACCAAAGAGCAGATAAAAAGATGAACACTTTTTCCAAGGGAAATAAAAACCAAATAAAAAATCAAGCATAATGTCACTTAGTCCCCAGGTTCTCAGGAGGTTGAGGCAGGAGGATTGTTTGAGTATAAGCTTGAGAACAGTCTGACCAACACAGCCAGTGCATGTCTAAATGAAATCAATCAAACCTGGGCTAGGGGAGTAGCTCAGTGGGAGCTACTTAGTTCCCTAGCACATGTAAAGCCCTGGACTTGATCCCCAGTGTAAGTACATACACACATCCACAATGAGATACCATTTTATGGCCACTAGGTTGGCCACAATCTAGAAAGATAGTAACATACACAGAAAAGGTAGAACCCATACACTGCTAGGGGTGAGGCCCCATAGGGCACACAGTCTCCTCCACATCTTCACTAGCCCTGTTGTCTTCCAGAACTGTAGCAGAAATGGGGGTTGGGAGAGATTCCTCATGTGAAGGTGAAGGGTATCTGGACAACTCCAACTGCCTTCCAATATAAAACCAAACGGATAAGCCAGGAGTGTTGGCGCACACCTGTAATCCCAGGCTGAAGCAGGAGAATCAGCATGAGTTCAACCCCAGCCTGGTCTAAGGCCAATGTGGACTACAGTGAGACCCTGTATCAAAAAAATAAATAAAAACAAAAAACTCGGGCCTCGGTCACAGTGCCAAGTGTTTTCAAGAATTTCTTGTGTAGCTGGGCATGGTGGCTCATACCTATAATTCTAGCACTCAAGAGGCTGAGGCACTGTGAGTTTGAAGCCAGCCTGGGCTACATAGTGAGTTCAAGATCCCCCTGAATCACATAGCGAGACCCTGTCTCAAAAAAAAAAAAAAAAAAACAAAAAAAAAAACAATCTTATAAGCCTTAAGTTCCTGTTTAACCCATTTTCTGGCCAGCATTGTGGATGCCAAGAGTACCACACTCAGCCATCACTAAAGCCGTGTGCCCACTGATCAGCCCAGAGAGGTGGCTCCTACTGTAGAAGCTATCAGTCCTCGGGAGGACAGAAGTACTTTCCAGAAGCTTAGGTACAGGCAGGAACTGAGAAGTATCCAGAAATATGTGTGAGGTGCAGGTTCCATCTGGGAGTGCAAACTCCAGATTAAATTGACCAATAAGCTATGTTGCCTCAACATTATTTTCAGGTGGAAGCCAGGTCTTGAAGGAGGTTCTGACTTTTGCCAGAGTAGGGAGGCCTACCCCAGTGCAGGTTTACCCTACTTTTCCAAGGGCAGACCTCGGCTTGTCATCTTGTATTCCCAAGACCAAGTACTTTTCTGTAAAGCCACTCTCATTCTCCAGACCACAGTGTACTGACGATATCCAGATCTTAAAACATTATCTGCTATTCAGTCTGGCCTAGCAGCATGGAGGGACCTGCCAGATTCAAGTTCCATCCCAGAATAGAAACCTTTACTTTGCACCCCAATGATGGAGCTGAAGTCTTGTTCCTCCTCACTCTTTCAGACAACTCTGGCAGTGAGTGTGTACACTTGATCTTCACTCCACCCAACACCCACTAAGCAGGGCATGCTCAGCCTTACTGCCACAGAGGCTCTTGCTTCTCCAGGGAGCTGCCCGCGGAGGGTGTTTCCAGGCGTGAGGATAAAAATGACATTTTGAAATGCCTGTGATGGGTTTTAGGGTACATTATGGGGCCATGAAACTAAGCAAAACTACCATATTGCCCCAATTCCTCAATCCCAGGCCACATAGAATATGACTCAGCTCTGAGAAAAGAACACAGTCTTCTAATGTGGAATTGATGCGGAACCAAATCTGAGACCTCATCTCCCTCTCTCAGTGAGAGTAGAAAGGACCAGCCCATATCAGGCCACCAGTAAACAAGGAAAACAGTGAGAATGGACAGCGTGGAGCTCTGGAGCTAGACAAACCTGGCTTCAAATCCAGGACCTTGGGCAGGTCACAGAGCCTCCACCTTCCTGTGTGAACTAAGACTAGGACGTCTGCCTCCGAGTCAGGCCTGTGCAAACCCCAGACCTCACCAGGCCCCTTAATGGGGAAGAGGGGTGCTCCTTATTAAGAAGGATACAAATGTGGAATTAAATCACAGTGATAATTGCACAACTTTGCGAACATATTGAAAGCACTGAACTCTAATGACAAGGATACATTTCGAGAAATGGAGTGTTAAGTGATTTTGTCATTGTGCTAACATTACAGATTATACTTATGCAAACTTAAGATGGCTAAAACATCACTAGACAATATAAGCTTATGGGACCTCATCACATATGCAGCCCATAAATGACTAAAATGTTACACAGCACATAACATTTGAAAGGAAGACAATTCCAGGACAGGTCAGTGAAGGACAGCTTTGACATGAGAGGGCAGGGAGAGGAGGGGAAAGGTCCTCTGCTTTTCAGAGAGGAGCGCCAAGCCCTGGGAACTGCCTCTGTTGTTCTGTTCCACTCCCGAATATTCATTATTCTCTGCGGAGAGCTTTGCAGTTGATCCAAGGCCAAAGGCAGGCCAGTGGGCAGCAGCCTGCAAGCCATTGCAGGGCCCCCTGGAGTATAACAGCAGGATACACACCTCCTGACTACAGTCAGTGCTGCAAGGTCTGTGGGAAAACTCACTTTTTCAGTTGAAACTGTCCTATGCACTGCAACTGGGGATGCCAGCTGGGCACCCACACTCTTCTGTCTCTGAGAGTACCTGTCAGCAGATAAATTTCTGTGGAAGAAAGCCAAAGAGAGGAGAGGAGATAGCACAATGAAGCTTGAGATCCACAGGGACAGCCAGCCTGGTTGGCTCTGTCCATGAGTGTGCTTTCCTGGAGATAAGACAATGAGGGGCTGAAACAGAAAGATGACAGAGGACAAGCCCAGAGGGACTTCCTAACACTAGTTTCCTCAGGGTCTGGCAGAGTAGTTCTCAAACATTTTTGACTCAGGGCTCATTTACAGTTGATAACTAAGGACTTCAAATAGATTTTGATTTTGTGAGTTGTATCAATATCATGCTAAAGGCTGGGGATGTGGTTATGCATGCCTTTAATCCGAGCACTGGGGAGGCTGAGGGCAGCCTGTGCTACAAAGTGAGTTCAAGGCCATCCTGAACTGCCTAGTGAAACTCTGTTTCAAAAAGAGAGAGAGAAAAAAAAGAAAGAAAGAAAGAAAAAGAAAAAGAAAAAATCACATTGTTGATATCACCACTAGTGTCAACAGAAAAGTTTAAACACCTCATTGTGAAGTAGACTGTGGTAGAACACTTGCCTAACATGTGAAAAGCCCTTATTTAGCACTGCAATAACAATAACAAAAGGTTCTTACCCCCAGCCAAAAATCAGGAAGCCCCCCAAAACTGCATATCACATTTTGAGAATAGCCCACTAGAATGTGAGTGAGTATAATACTAAGTCTTTAAGTCAAGGTCAGGGCTCCTCACCAGAGGGATCAACAGTGGCCTTGTGGGCCTTGAGGTCCCTTCTGGGGAGGCTGAGCCTGTTGTTGTTCTACTTGGGCCATACTCTAGGGAGGTGCTTGCTACCACCCAGAGACTTTAGAAGCCAGCCAAGACATGGCTCTGGATCAACCAGATCAAATCCAGCTCAGCCACTGTCTAGCTGTGTGACCTCTGAGCCTCAGTTTCCTCATCTGTTTATGTCTCAAGGTAGCAATGTTTAAAAGAAAGTGTACAAGCCAGGCGTAGTGTCACATGCCTGTAATCCCAGAACTAGGAAGACTGAGGCAGGAGAATCTCTGTGAATTCAAGGCCAGCCTTGACTACATCGCAAGACCCTGTCTCAAACAACAAACTTTGGCCTCTGCATGGATAAATATAAAGAAATGAAGAGAAATAGATTTGCCTATAACCCCCCCCCCAAAAAAAAAACCCCTCCGAAAAACAGAAAAACATGTGCAAAGCTCCCACTGTAAGAGCGCAGGGCTGGTACACAAGAACACCAAACAAATGGAGCCTGCTATTATTGATTATGAATGACTGCCAACAGGCACTAATGCCTCTGTTCTGGGGCAGATCTGATCCCAAAAGTATCGATTCCAGAAGGAGACACTTGGCTCAGTCCCACAGTATCCCCCATGTGCTGTCCATTCCCAGCATAGCTGAGGTCACAACCTCTATAGACAACTCTTTGTAAAGGAAGAGGTATTAGCAATCCCCAAAGGGCCAACTCTCCTGTCATACTTTTTTCTCGGACACGTGGGACCTGACTGGAGGTCACAATGCCCTGGGGAAGGCATCCATCCAAGATGTGGTGGCAGGGGGGCCAAGCAGCAGCTGCTGCAGAGCAGGCTTTCCTAGGGCTTGGCTGGTTGCCACTGCCCTCCCGACATGAGCTCCTCCTTGAGGCAGCCCTGGCACCAGGATGCCAACTAGCCCCAAAGGGGCTCCTCTGTCTCCAGGAGGCAGGTCCCAGGCATCTCGCCAGGAGCAGGGCTTTCTGCTTTGTTGGGGAAACTGAAGAGTAACTGTCAGCCTTGTCTACAGCCTCCCATCTGTTGAACACAGAGGCATCCACCGAGACAGGGGTAAGGTGACCACGTGGCACAAAGAATCACTATGATAGGCATTGTTACCTGCAAGGGATGGCCAGATTCCCTAAGCACCAAATACAGCCGTTCTGTCCTCTTCTCATAAGCAACCCAGGAATGAGTTCATGTATAATCTGTGTAGTAGTCACTGAAAGGAGCCCCTGGGAAGGGCAAAGTAGGCAGGGGCAGTGCTCCCTCTTAGACACTGGAACCATCGTCCATGGCTGCCAAGTAAAAGGACTGGCAAGACCTGAGAAATCCTGATTGTGGCCCATGTTCCATTTTTCTGATGATGCAGAAAGCAGTATGAGACAGACAGTGCCTCCTCAGAAGGCATCACCGGTGGCTCTAAAACATTTATTTTTGAACATAAATGTACCTGATGCTTGGAAATTCTTTTTATTTATTTATTTTGCGGCACCGGGGATCAAACTCACAGCCTCACGCCTGCCACACAGATGCTTAAGCCACTGAGCCAAACTCCCAGCCATAGTTTTTTGAGGTAGGGTCGCACTACGTAGCTTAGGCCGGTCTTGCGCTCCCGTTGTAGCCCAGGCCGGCCTCGAACTCACAATGCTCCACCTACCTCAGCCTCCCAAGTGCTGATACTTGGAAATTCTAAACACAGTAAGACACACCAAGCATCAGAAAGCAGAACTGGCTTTCCCATCTGTCTGTTCTCTTCCCACCCAGCCCTGCATGTCATGTGCCTACCTCCTGATTAGTTTTTCATCTCAAGGGAGTCAATACACCAGTCTAATTTACCCAGTTCCCACTACAAAAAGACAAGAGCCATGTATCACAGATGGAGCTACAAGGGCACAATTGGGACACAGGCACTAGGTCCTGGCCACGTGACTTTTCATAGTGTTCTCATCTGTAACATGGCAGCAATAGTTCTGCCCCGGAGCTGGAATGACACATAAAGGACCATGTATGAAGAGTACACAGCTCAAAAGTCTGAACACTAGCATTCAATAAATAAAAATAACATTGTCATTTGTATCTGTGAAGGCACAAACAGAGCATGAGAAAGAAGTACAAAAGAAAAGAGAATAGCTGGGGATATAGCTCAGTGGCACAAGCATCTGCCTGGCAAGCGCGAGGTCATGAGTTCAATCCCTGGTACCGAGGGAAAAAAAAAAAAAAAGGAAAGAGAAGAGAATACACTGGTTGCTCTTAAGCAGAAGAAAAAGTCGGATGGGACTAATGGTTTTTGGGTTTTCTGTTTGTTTTCCAATACTGGATAGAAGCTAGGGAGTGCTGAGCTACATCCTCAGCTCTTCTAATCTTTTTTAAAAATTTTCAGACAAGGTCATGCTAAATCGCCCAGGCTGGTCTTAAACTTGCAATCCTCTTGCTTCAGCCTCCTGAGTAGCACAGATTATTGGCATACACCAACATGCCTGGCCCATGACTAATGGTTCTAAGTTAAAAAATAGTGAGATTTCTAGGAACTATGATGACAATAATTATCACTGTACAATTTGCATCATGCTGAATTCTTGTCAAAGTTCTTGACAAACTATTACTCTTTCACTCCCTGAGACCCAATGTCAAATGGAGGAGCCAAGGCAAAGCTTTTCTGAAGGACAGTTATGTTATCTACACATTCTTTTTGATTTATTGATTCCATTTTAATGTACTTACCCTGGCAACAAAAGGTACATGTGAGCAGTGATTCCTGTGCAAAGCTGTTTGTGTACATCACTGACTTGATGCCAAAGGCACAGTTCAACCCACATGGTCTATCAATGCAGTGTGATTGTATTTACTCCCTGAAAATGATATAGATGTGCTTTTTACTGATATGGAAAGATGGTCTTGATACAGCACTGAATAAAAGAAAGACGCAAAGGAAGTATGTATAGCATGATTTTGATAGATTCTCTCAGCCTGGGGCTTAGCTATCTCTAACATGACATCCACACAACTTGGCACTGGACCCCGAGAAACAACTTATCTCTCCAAAAGTAACTTGTGTTCTTCCTCTAGTTCCAGAAATAAACCTCTCACTCCCTTTTTGCACGCCAAGTCCTCTCCAATCCCCAGACTATACAATCACCCAAGTGCTTCACCCCCAGCCCAACTCCATCAAGGCCGTTCCCTAGCTCCCCCTTTTTGAGGGATCTTGCATTCTTCTGCAGCCCTCCCATGCCAGCAATAAAGCATACTCTCAACCTCCCTCTCTCTCTCTCTTGCTCTCGCTCTCTCTTTATCTCTCAAAGGCGTGGAAAAAACCTAACAGATTCTACTTTAGTTTTCTTAGGGTAGTGAGATTTTGGGTTGTTTACAGATAAACACAAATACAGAAGCTCTTTCTTTGTGTGTAGTTTCTAGTTTTCTGTAACGAGCAGTTCTTTTGACTGACTCTTCTCAAAATGCTTATTATAATTTAAGATAAACTTTTGTTATTCCTCCCACAAAAATGCCTCAGGCTATCATCTAGTCTACAAGAGAAAATGCTCAATGAAACAAGCCCAACGGCTGGTTGCCCAGCAGTTCTCCTCAGAAGTTTGTGTAAAACCCATCTGTGTAATCCCAGCACTTTGGAGCCTGAGGGAGGAGGACTGCCACAAGTTGGAGGCTAGCCTGGGTTACACAGTGAGCACAGGCCAGCCTGAACTATGTAGTAAGACCCTATCTTCAAAAATATTTCCACTTAAGAAGTTGGCATAAGGCCTTTATGTGGGTCTTTCTTAAGATCAGTAGCATTAATCCTGTCTCCCTACCAAATCACCTTGAGGTGCTCCAGGCAAACTGAGGATACAGACCTGTCAAGTCACACTGGCCTCAGAGACCCCACCTGGAGAGCCAGTAGGAAGTGGGGAGCCCCCACCAAAAAAAGAAATCTTACCTCTGCCTGCACTGAGTTGACCCAAATGGAGTCTTTGGATTGACTATTTAACCAGTTGTGACCAGGTGAGATCAAGATATGACTGTCCTCAGCGTCTGCCTAGTAGGCACAAGGTTCTGAGTTCGATTCCTAGTACCAAAAAACAAAAAAAGATATAACCAGCCTGACCTATGAAAAAACACAAGGCCCTTAGATGGCCCTTAGATGCAGTCATGACATGTAGTCAGGACAGTCATGGTCACCAGGCATGGGTCTTAATTGGGACACAAATGCCTCCTGGCTCTGCACACCCAGGAAGAGGAGCTTTGTCTACAGAGAGGCCCAGTCTCCCCATTCCATGAGAGGAAACAATCCCCAAGCTTACCTTTGTTTCTCACATATTTTAGTCACTATATGTAGCTGAATACTACAGTCCTCCACCAACTTTTCCTCAGAACAGTGAGGGGACCTTATCTTTGCAACACTTTGAGTTCACTCATATGACAGCATTCCTTTAATTATTTTGAAGAAAGTTCTGCTGGGTGGAGAACGTGAGCCACAGTGACCTACGTCAGTGCTAGTGTGGGACACTCACAGAGGTTACAGGTGAAATCAGTAAATCAGAACAAAAACAACACAAAACCCAACATGGAACAGATTGGTAACCTCCTGGGCACTCACTGGATGTTGCTGTAGACAGCCTTTTCAAGAGCACTTTAAAAGCACACAGTAAGCTGTACTACAGAAATATAAAGAAAATCCACTCTGTGCCTTGGGACCTTCAGGAGACCTGTGTAGATAGCAACTTCAAGTGGGAAGCAAATGTAATTAGTGCTTTACACGCATTATATATGAGTTGGGTGTGGTGGCACACACCTGTAATCCTAGTACTTGACCTAGTACTGATCTTAGGTCAGCCTGGGTTACACAGGAAGTTGAAGGCCAGCCTGCACTACAAAGCAAGACCCTGTCTCAAAACAAACAAAAACAATTCAACAAACATGCATTATGTGAAATAGTATATGGAAGTTTAAATTCCTACCACACCTAACGTTGACACTGGACCCTAAGAATTCAATCACATCAATTGGGACAGAACTGTCTTGGGTTTTCTCCTTGGGAAAGTGGGGATGCATGTCATGTTTGAGGCTGCCATATTTGACCACAGGTAGATTTCACTATAAAACGTATAAAGACTGTCTTTCAGTACTGGAAAAGCCATTTAAATGACTAAGTCCGAAGTCTCAGATGACATTCATTTAGGCATCAAACATTAACTAAGCACCCACTAAGTGCAGTTGCCCCATGAAGGGCTGGAGATTATGGTGAGATGAACAGCATCACAGACACAAGATTAGGCTCTGAGGAGTGACATGGCTATCTGAGCTGCTCAGAAATGAAAGAGCCAAGACAGGGCCTCAATTGTCATCAGTTATGTTCAACACTCTGTCCACAGCTCTGTCAGTCTTTATTTTGCCACATATACTCCAAAATGTTGTTCAAAATCCCTATGAGTGGGGTCTTATGCTCCCAGGAAATTCTTTGCTATCCATTTAGTGTAGATGGGTTTTGTGGTACCCAAAACAAAAAGCTGAAGTAGTGCTGCCTCTTGTGATACAGCAGGACTGGGAAGGGAAATAGGTCATTGAATACACTATCTCCTGAGCTGTGGTCCTTCCATTACCTCTCACAACTCACAGGCCTTCTAAGTTCTTTAAATGGCAGTTTGACCACATGAGATCTTTCTTTGACCAGCTGACTTTAGAACTGATAGGTTCTGCCAGCCTGGGGCTTAGCTATCTCTAACATGACATCCACACAACTTGGCACTAGGCCCTGAGAAACAACTTATTTCTCCAAAAGTAACTCCTGTGTTCTTCCTCTAGTTCCAGAAATAAACCTCCTGCTCCCTTTGTGCGCGTGCGCCAAGCCCTCTCCAATCCCGAGACTCCACAATCATCCAAGCACTCCACCCCCAGCCCAACTCCATAAAGGCTGTTGCCCAGCTCCCCCTTTTTGAGGGATCTCGCACTCTTCTGCAGCCCTCAATCTTACTCCCTCTTCCACTATTCCTGCTCATTCTCCTTCTAGGACACACAGCTTTACTGACAGTCTACTCCACATCTTTCAACCTCACTATTCCTCTCTCCCCCAGTCTAAAAATCTCAAGTTCAAATCAAAATTCTCCAATATTACAACACACAATAAATAACCCCAACTCAAACCAAGCCTTCTTCTACCCTCTCTACAAGTTCCCACAATGCCCCTGCCTTCACCTGCACTATCTCAAAAACCAGTAACAAAACCCTTGTGACGATTACACGGCCATCAATACATCCATCACTCTTCGTTTCCTACATACTATCAGCTTTACCCCTTCACACAAACGTGAAACATAACTATAACAACAAAAGACATCACTTTAGACATAATCATCAAAAACACCTCCTTCCACCAATACTCCTTAGGCAAAACATGGGGATATGCCTTTTATGACAGAGCAGGTCCCTTCTCAGGAGAAAAAAAAAAAAGATTCCTCATATTTCACTCAACACATTAAGATCCCACTCCTAAGTATTCTTGCTGACACTGTCTCTCTCCCCCACAAACATAGACTCACCACACCACAGCTCTCCATTTCTTCTCTCCTTAATCAAACATTCAAGATTCTCTCCACAACATTAGTATCACTGGCAAGATTTTTCCATCTGGTCTTCTGTAAGAGGACAGGACACCTATCTCCTCCCCTTGATGGGACCTCTCATACTACTCATCGTATTTTTACTTATAGCTCCACCTTTTTAAACTTTTTTTCCAAGACTTCTTCAATCCAGAATATGGGCCTTCTCTACCACAGAGCTCCTTGTCCTGGCTGAGACCCCTGGCACCAGCTTCTGCATGGGCCTAACCCATCATCCTGACAACTGCCCCTCCACGATACCCCTCACTAGCAGGGTATCCCACCACGATACCCCTCACTAGCAGGAAGCAGTCTAAAATGACCACCACCCCTCTTCACCCAGAAAACAAAAAGTTGGGAATGACAGATTCTGCTAGCCTGGGGTTTAGCTATCTCTAACATGACATCCACACAACTTGGCACTGGACCCTGAGAAACAACTTATCTCTCCACAAGTAAGTCCTGTGTTCTTCCTCTAGTTCCAGAAATAAACCTCTCGCTCCCTTTTTGTGCATGCACCAAGCCCTCTCCAATCCCGAGACTCTACAATCACCCAAGTGCTCCACACCCAGCCCAACTCCATAAAGCCCATTCTCCAGCTCCCCCTTTTTGAGGGATCTTGCACTCTTCTGCATCCCTTCCATGCCTGCAATAAAGGCTTTTTTATCTCTCTCTCTCAACTGCACTGAAAAAATCTAACAAGAACCTAACCTAATGACTGTGCACATGAGAAAGAATTCAATTCTGCATTCAAACTGGTATCCCAGCATTTCAGGAAGGCAGTGTGCATACACTGTAGTCTCTGTGCCTTGCAAGCTAACCAGCTATTAGGAAAACAAGACTGCTACAATGCAGAAAACAGAATGTGATTTTATTCCGCCAGTACCCACTATGTGTCAGGTCCTTTGCTAGGCAATAAAGGTGGAGGAATAGCTATCTTATGGAACTTACATGCTGGAGGGTGGTGGTGGTGGACTGTAAAACAGAAATATAGAGAATACTATAAAGTGATTTGTGTCATAGAAGAACAAAAAATAGGGGAGTGCTAAACAGGGAAGCTTTCACCAAATGGAACATTCTGGCACAGGTTCAAGAAAGCAGGCCATGTACAAACTGTGAGGAGAGTCTAGGCAAAGAGAAATTAACTGCAAAGACCCAACCGAAGCAGCTAAACAGAGTGGGTGGGGGAGTGGGGGAGCTGAGTGTGGGGTGGGAGGGCAAGGTCCTTTGGCCATGCAGGAGACCCACTTTTATAGAGCGAGCTAAGGGGCTTCTATGGAGAATGGGGAAATTAAGTTGTCCTTCACAAGTCTCTACTTCCTAAATTCTGTGTTGTGCTAATATGGATTTCTCAAGCTCTTGATAGATGGCTACTAGCTTTTGATAGATGGCTACTAGAGATGGGGAGCCTGGAGTACTTGGCCACCACCTCCAGCAGGTACAGTTCCTTTTTGGCTAGCCAGGACTGGGATCACAGAGAAGTGGGTGTGGCTACTCTCCAGGCAAAGCAGACAGACATACACACAAAACCTGAGTTTGACCACAGTGAGGAGTGAAATGTAAGGCTCAAGCGTTGGGGGAAACAGAATGCTGAGAAATTGTCACTTGAGGCACCAAGCAGGACAAGATTCTTCAGGTTTGAAATGAGCCAGTTCTTTTTTTGGGGGTGGTACAAGGACTAGAACTCATGACCTCATACTTGCCAGGCAGGTGCTGTGCCACTGAGTTATATCTTGGACCCAAGCCTTTTCCGAAGAGCCATCACTACTCAAATTTCTCTTTTTCCAAGCAACTACCTCTTTGAAGACTCCTTACTTCAGCCAGCAATTCACTGGACCCTCCAGATCAATGGTGGCAAACCTATGGCATGCATGCCGCAGTGGGCTGTTATCATTGAAAGCTCCAAAAGGTTTGCTATCACCACTCTAGATCACTCACCTCATAGTTGTAGGGAGCTGTTGAAGTTGGAGATTGATCACATGTGTGGGGCTAAAGCAACAACAGCCCTGAAAACACAGAGCCCATAGCAAGTCAGGTAAACAAGCTGTTCCAGCACTAAGCAGGCAAGGGGCCCAGGTCAGCCAGGCAAACAAGTTACTAGGCTGTGGTGTTGAAATTGCCATTTTTCTTCTGAGTGTATGCAGTATATAAATAAATGTGCTACAGTGGTTGAAAAGTTCCTTCTCTTCTATCAGGAGAATAAGGGCTCCACCTGACCACAGCTCTCTCTTCTTCATTTTCTCATCCTCTCACCATCCTTTCCCCGCCGGGGAACATCCAGAGCTACAGCCGTTCCCTACACATAGTCCTTACTCTCAGGAAGCTGTAGATCCACCTGGGGAACCAAGTCACCCTTGAGAAGAATTTTATAAAATATACCCAGGTACTCCAGCTGCAAGAATGGGAAGTACGTAAGGTAGGACTGGGTTGGCTTCTGGGCCTTGCAGGAAGGTAGGCAGGAAATTTCAGGTTCAGGGCATTAGTCACTCACAGTAGAGAAATTTGAAAGTTGTACTCATGGGCCCAGTTTCCTCACCAGACCTACAGCGCCTGAGAGTCAGAGACAGTGTTTGAGGGTAGTTTCCCCATAGTACCTGGCAGTACCTGAAATACATGGGCTGAGAGAATGGACACCACAGCTTGTCTGACACTCCTGGACAAGGGTTCCCCATCTTGAGCTATACCCCCAGTCACCAAACAAAGTGGCTAAAGGAGCATTCCAGGTTTTTTTCTTCCCCTTAAACCTTGACCAGATGGCAAATCCTCCTAACTCTATGTCTCAAAAAGTGCTTAGAACCACCTATTTCATCTAATGGTCAAGGTTTAAAGGAAAAGTCTGGGCTCAGCCTTGTGTCCCAGACCTACCACAGTCCACTCCAGCTCCACCACACTTTACCTTACCCTTTTCCAAACTAACTATACATGTATGTTGAATAAATGAGTCCATGAAGTTGGGGTTAACTTTAGTGGACTTCCTATGCTATTCCTAATGCCCACTACCCAAAGTTCCCAGCTCAGAGCACCAGCCATAGATAAGATGGATTTTACCAGCTTCCTCCTGGAAGTGCCTTTGTGGCCAAAAAATTAAAACAGCAAAAAACATCATGTCTTGAATCATTACCAACTCCATGGGGGCAGTAATCACAGTGGGGCCAGAAAAGCCCACATTTCCTTTGTCCTCTCCTGCTTTGACTCCTACTGTTTCAGGAGAGCGGGGTGTATGCCCTTGCTCTGCCATTACTTGGCAACTTCAAGCAAATCACTTAGAAACTCTGGCTGCTTCATTAGATGTGTTCATTGTGCCTGTGCTATTCTTTAGATGTCAAGTGAGAAATGGGCCAATAGGAACCATACATATAAAAAGTCCCACACTACTCATAAATCTCATTCCTTCCATTTCTCCAATTGGCAAGGCTGTTGTATTTAATGTCAGATGGAACTGTGACAATTATTCACTGAAGGAACAGGGGTTAGAATTCCCAAACACCACTCAAGGTAATCTTTGCACTCTTCTCTGCCCACTTCTATTGCTCTATCTATCCTCCTTTTCTTCTCACAAGAAAAACCCAGACACTGGGACTAGACCTGAATTCAGACTGAATTAACATTTACTGAACACACATTATGTATCAGGTATATTCACAGCTTTTACTGAATCCTTGTGACACCACCTTGCAATAAGAATTGACAGTGATGGATCTCTGAATGGACGGGCCAAACAGCACTAACAAATCTGGAATACAGAAAAGGTGACAAGAAATGTTTTCTCGGAAAACAAAAACAAAAACAAAAACAAAAACCATATCATAACTGGCTCTGGTATGTTGTCAGACCTCTTTACCCTATATTGGATGGTTTTGTATTATTTTTATTTTGTCTAACATCAGGGAACCCTCATCTTCTCAGTGCTTACAGTGGATACAGATCTTTATCTGGCCTGGGTGTTGCTTTCCACCTCCCACACATGTAGTGAGCGAGGCTCTGAAAAGGCCAAGTGACTTGTCACACAGCTTCAGAGTCACAAGGAGGGGCCTCCAATGTGGTCTGCTGATTCAAAGGCAGTACTGGTCCCAGGATCCCATCATTATTATAGAGCACTGATGATGATTCACGGAGTAGGAGAGGCAGTGGGCAGACCCAGTCAGCTCAAAGCCTTAGGAACTGGACAGACCAGCATCTCCTGAGGTGGATGGCCCTCTGGGGGCTGTGTAGCCAGACTCTGGCCTGGCTCATTTTCTCCTCTTGGCACTATATTACAATGCAGCTTCTTCCACCACCTAAAGAGATGGTATTTGGGAGAATCCTGACAGGGTGCAGATGGAGACAAAAGTCTTTTGTAATGTCTAAAAATGGGCACATTTCTATTTTATGCAGTCTAATTCCAAGTTCCCTTGTGGAACAAGAAACCTTCCCTCACCACTGCCAGTCTGGGTCTCATCTCTTTCCCCCAGAAAGGGCCAAGGTCTTCCACAGGTCCCTGCCTGCTGCCTTCTCATCAACACATACTTCACATCACAGACATCAACATAAAATGCCATGACTTTACCACACTTTTTTTTTTTTTTTTTTTTTTTTCTTTTTGAGACAGGGTCTCACTATGCAGTTAAGGCTGACCTTGGACTCACTTTGTAGCCCAGGCTGGTCTTGAACTTGCAACAATCCTCCTGCCTCAGCCTTCCAAGTGCTGGGGTTACAGGAGTGCACCACCATGCCTGGCTTACCATACTTCTTGAACTGTGTTCTCAATTAGTAAAATATCCTTGCACTTTAAACAGTATTTCTGAAAGTAGAGAGGAATTTTCACAGGGCCTGTCTCTTCTCTTCCTCTTAACCAAAGCAGGTGAGGGAACGGTGTTTGTGGCTATGGAATTAAGTAACCCAACTTAAAAGGGACTCAAGCTGTGACTTCTAATTCATCAGCATTTTGGGCCTGTTAAATGTGCTCCTCAGTCCTGTTCTGGAGTTCAGAAAACAACAGCCAGACATGGTGGTGCATGCCTATAACCCCAGCATTTGGGAGGCTGAGGCAGGAGGACTGCCATGAGTTCAAGGCCAATCTAAATTACATAACAAGACCCTGTCTCAAACAAAGAAAACACATCAAACAAACTACCAGGTACAAACTGGTCAAGCTTACAGTATATGAAGAATTAAGACAGCATGCAAGCAGGTAACTCTAGATTATTGCCAACACGATCTGCTGCAGCAAACAGCCTTTGGGACACATTTCATTCTCTCTCTCCTTCAAAATAATTTTTTTCCCTGAAGTATTCTTCACATTCCATGTTTCTGCTTTTAGGGTGATTCTAGAACCATGGCAGCTGTTTTTAAGTCACTGTTAAGAGCAGATGTAAAGGTCTTCCCTGCTTCCATACACCCATCCTATGGAAAAACCTCGAAACTCCTTCAGCTCTTCAAGGTGGGGGCAGATAGACTTTCAAACACCCAAGGCTTGTGTTGATTAAAAATCAGAATTCTAAAACTACAGTTAATATACATGCTGCACTAATACGCTAACTACACATCCTCTGTGATGGTCTGTAGACATACACTGTAAAATTCCTTCAACCCTTCCGTACACTTAAAAATTTTCCTAATTAAATGTGAGGGTGGGAGAGTCTTCTAAAATGGTGAGTGACTGAAAATACCTTTCACATTAAGAGCAAGGGCAAGCAGGGCTGACACTCCACTCCCAGCTCTGGTCAGCGCCAAGGAAAGAAACAAAGTACCAAGGAGAATAAGCAGTCCTTATTTGTCTAGGCATGGTCCTGCTCACATCAGGCCCCAGGACACATACAAAACTGATATAAATGCTACCGAGCGCCCTCTCTCCAGGGCCCTTGATCCTCACTTCGAGACAGAGGTTCTTATCCCCAAGTGTATCTGACAATTATCTAGGGAGCTTATTAAATAGATTCCTGAGCTGCAGTCTATGACTACCGAATCAGAGCTTGACAGGTGACGGTGACCCCTAGAATCTATCCTTTTAACAAGGGCTCCAGGTCGTTCTGACACAGAGGATCCAAGGCCACTCACCCTATCTTCCCTGACACCTGTTGAGAGGCCCTCGGGAACCCATCTTCCCCGACGTTTTGCATGGCCTAAGACCTGGTCAGTTAGCAGCCTTTCCAACAGACCTGCGGGAGCGCGGCGCAGAACAACGTCCCGATCTGCACGAGACCGCGAGCCGAGCGGGGGAGGGAGTGTGGCGAGTTCCTTCGGGACTGCCAAGGTCACCTGCAGGACCACTAGCGACCCTCCCTCCCCCACCCCGTTCTTGGAGCAAACAAGCATCCGCCATTCCTCTCCTTTTCTCATTTCCTGTGGAAAAACGACACACTCTTCCTTTACATAAAACTTGGAAAGGCATAAGAGGCACCAAGCTTGAGGCTGAGCCCTCGGGGACTATAAGCCTGTGACTCAAGACCCCAGCCTGGGAAACTGTTGCCGAAGCCCCGCAGCCACAGTCACACTAAACCCCCAGGCTACCCCGGGTCCAGCAGCATCTCGGTGGGGGACTGGCCCGCCACGCCGCCCCGGCCCTCTTTACCTCCGAAGCTGGGCACACTAGGCCGGCCCTAAGGACTCCAAGACGGGCCTGGGTCCTGCCTAGAGCTCCGAGGAGACCTCTCCACCCGAGGGCTCCTCGCGCACCGCCTCCAAAGGCACTGGGACTTGTAGTCCGCCCGCGTGCCCGAAGGGCTCTAGGATTCGTAGTCGGCCTGTTCGCCTTCAGCAAGCCCGGAGGCAAGGCGCCTACAGGAACCAGCATGCACCGCACGGCGCCGCAGGCGGGGGCGGGGCCCCGCGGCCGAGCTCCTTCCCTACCTGAGGGGCGCGAGGCCCAGCCCCTTCTGATGGGAGTGTAGGTGGGGGTTCCCACGGGAAGCCTTTCCCGAATGCGCAGAGGCGACTCACCGTCCCGCAACCCCTCAGCGGCGGCGGGCGCAGCAGCAGAAGCGGCTGCCTCCGCCGCTGGCCGCCTCCGCCGCTGGCCGTCTCGCCCCGTCAGAGGAGGCGGGTAAGCTTTGGAGAAAGGCCCCGGACCCTGGCGTCGCGGCGAGGAGGCGTGGCCTCATGAGACACGTGACGGGTCTGAGTGACGTAGCCGGGGGCTGAGTTTCCTCTCAGGCTGAGCGCTTGCGGGGACTTGGCGTGTTTGCAGAGCGCTAGGCTGGAGAGTCTTCCTGGGAAAGGGTGCTGTGAGGGCCCCCTTCTCACCCTCCTGCTGGCAGTTAGGCAGAGGTCCGACGAACGCGCGCCTTCCTGCTCTTGGGTAACCTTTTGTGCCTTCGTTCTACAACTGTTTATCGAGATAAGAAGCCGCGCATAAAATCACGAACTACCCACCGGGCGTGGTGGCGCACCCCTGTAATACCAGCCCTCGGGAGGCTGAGGCAGGAGAATCGCCACCAGTTCAAGGCCAACCTGCGAGAATAGCGAGACCCTGCTTCAAAAAACGAAACAAAACAAAACAAAACGCCATGAACTACCCAATCGCTACCTCTTCGCTTAGAGAGTTTCCACCCCAACGGATAATATAAATACATTGCAAAACACACAGAGACAAAACAGCCAGGGCCACCTGGGATGATGTCTTTGTTAGAGTAAACTGAGGCGCGCGACCAGAGTCATCAAATTAGGCAAGTTGAAGCAATAAACGAAGTTTATTCCAGCGTGGGTGCAGGGGAGCCAAGGGGGATAAGATCATGGGCCCCAGTGACAGGCGAGGGTGGAGAGAGTTGTAGGGGTGTTTAGATAGGGAAGGTGTATGGCAGGGAAGAGTGGGAAATTTTTAGATTGGGTCTGGGGGAGTTGGGAGTCTTGGTAACATCTATATCTTGTAGTGCAGCTGCGTAGGGCAGTTGCTTATTCATCTCCTTTTAAGCTCTGAGCCCTGTTATCCCTGTGCCTCTGCAGCTGCAGTCAGCGACTTTGCTTGGGGATTATTTTCTTGGGGTCTGACATTCCTGCCTTTTTATTATAAAATAAAACGGGGAAAAAGGTAGGGGGTGGTCGGACGAAGTTTCTCATAGCTGCTTCCCATGTGCCAGAGGGGCAGAGTGAATAACCTGTTTGGAAAAAAATCAAAAAAGAAACAAAGTTAGAGGTTGGTCTTGTGCTCTTGGGAGTGCTGTGTATTGAGAGGTTATTAAGAATTGTCTTCCAGCCGGGCGTGGTGGCGCACGCCTTTAATCCCAGCACTCGGGAGGCTGAGGTAGGAGGAGCGTTGTGAGTTCGAGGCCGGCTTGGGCTACAACGCGAGCTCAAGGCCGGCCTGAGCTACACAGTGCGACCCTGCCTCAAAAACTAGGGCCGGGAGTTTGGCTCAGTGGCTTAAGCGCCTGTCTGGCAGGTGTGAGGTCA
>RJWM01022702.1:0-33350 GCA_004363535.1 Dasyprocta punctata
GCCTCGAACTCACAACGCCCCTCCTACCTCAGCCTTCCGAGTGCTGGGATTAAAGGCGTGTACCACCACGCCCGGCCATCATCCGCACTTTATAAGTGAGGGCACTGAGCCTCCAAGCAAGTAGCAGGGCCTGTCCTGGCCCGCACACCTCTAGAGGTGCTCACTGGCGGGGCTGGTATCAGATGGACACAGCAAACCTTGCAGGGGGGTCTGTAACCCGAGGATCTGGGAAGGAGGGAGCCCCTCAGAATAGGCAGCCTGGGAGGTGAGCGGTGCGTGGGAAGCTGGTGGCAGGAGCTGTGGGACCGCGTGTGTTTATTCGTCCTGGCCCAGGCAGGCAGGAGGCTCTGAGCAGCCAGTGTAAACATCCGGGCTGTTTGTCAGCCCAGCAGGGACTGAGACAGGCCAGAAACCAGCAGCCCGTGCCTCCCGGCACCCAGCTGGGTGATGGGAGTACCCTGGGAGGAGGAGGAAAGTGGCACAGAGCCAGCACCTACTGGGCATCTAGCATGTGCCAGGCCATTTGCAGGCAGGGTCTCACCTCTTCTCCCTATCACAGCTCTGTTTGAGCTGGTTTACTCTTTCTACTTAGCTGAAGAAACAGACCCCTCGGAATTGTATCACCCAACTGCATTGAAAGCCCATAAAATGTGGTTTCCTGGGGGGTTGTATCTTGGCCTGTTTTCTGTTGCTATAACCAAATAACCTAAGATCAAGTAATTTATAAAGAATGAAATTTATTTGGCTCATGTTCTGGAGGCAGAGATGTCTAAGATCGTAGCGTCTGTTGAGAGCATGCTTGAAACCTTGTAACATGGTGCGGGGGTCTCACTTCCTCTCCTTCTAAAGCTGGTAATGCCATGCTAAGGCCTCCTTCTCATGGCCTCACCCACTCCTAATTACCTGCAAAAGCCCTCCTATTCTTTATGAGTTTGGGATTAAGTTTCTAATACATGAACTCTTGGGGCGGCACAATTAAACCACAGAAGAGAGTAAGTTTTGTGGAAGCACAGCTTGGACCATTCTCCTTTGTACCTGTGGGTGCCATGTGTCCCAGGTAACTTGCTCTGATCCTTCCTTTCCCATCTCTTCCCTTCTTTTCCTGTCTCTCCCCTCTCCCCCGCTTCCCCTGTGCCTACCCGCTGGCTCTGGTTCTTGCTGTAGACTTTCCCTGCTCTCTGTGGCTCACGATGGGGGGGAGGGGGCTGGGGTGACAGTCAGACCCAGCTGGCCTCCTTAGAGGGCTAGTCTGCCCCAGCTCAGTCCATTTTGTCTCTTTCTCTCCCAGGGAGGAGGATTTTGCTGACTGTGGCTGCCTGGGTTGCAGAATGGGCCTCAGGCAGCATTACTAATTCTAGGTCTTCAAGAGGGAGATTTGAGAAACTGCTAAGACTTTAGATATCATCCCACCTATTATATCAGTGGAGCAACTGGAGCCCAGGGAAGGGGAAAGGTTCTGCCCTAAGGGCTCCTGAGCAAGGGCTGAGGCGGAACTGGAGCTGGTCTCCAAGGAGGACGCCTCTGAGCCAGGCTGGGGCAGGATGGGCAGGGATGAAGTAAATGGCTTCCCCCACATACATTATGACCTGAAACTCAGCTTCCCAGCCACCATCCTTGGCTGGGGGGCGGGCTGCATCCCAGCAATGCACCAGGATGTGGGGAACTCGGGTGGACCCCTTTGTATATGCCACAGAGTAGCTCTCTCATTGGATTTGGGGTCCCACCCCTGGTCTTGTCCTGTGCTCCCCCACTGCCGCTTGTCCCCGTTCACCTGAGTCTAACAGAGCTGCCGCCTGGGTTGTGCCAACACTGGGAGAAACCATTTCAATATAACAGGCTCCTGGCCTGTGCCCTGTGATGCCTAGGGGAGCACCCTGGGGCGTGGACACTGCCCCTGTATGCTGCTAGAAGGGGCGGTGGCCTCAGATTAAGCCTGAGAACATCAGGGTCACACCTGAGCCAGGAGCCAGACACCTGGACCCCACACTCTCTGCCACACTGCCAGAGCCAGGGACCTGCAAAAGTCACTCAGAGATTTGTTTGGACCCCAGGCAGCTAAGACTCCACCATGAGAGCAGAGAGCAGGGCTGGGAGAGGCCAAGAGGGATGGGGCAGGGAGGGAAGTGGCCTCACCTGTCCAGCTCACCAAGGGAAGCCGCTGGCTTGGAGGGGACCCCAAGGGCCAGGAGCAGAGGTCTGAGAAGCGGATGAGGGTGGTGCTTAGACCGGAGGAACAGAGGTATCCTAGGCCATAAGCGTCACCAGCTAAGAATCACCTCAGGCTGGCCTGACCTTTCTGCCTTCATCTGGGCCCTGCGGGCTGGCCCTTGCCCTTTGTCTGCTCAGCTCGGGAGGGCCCTCACCCCTCAGCAAGGAAAATGGCAATGGAAGGCCCAGGCCCCTCACAGACAGACCTTGTTAGATTCTCAGAAGAGTCCAAATGGAAGCGGGGACACACGATGTAAAATGGGCGGGCTGAAGTCCAAGCCTCTGCTCCTCCAAAGCCTGCGACTTTCTTGGTGTGTGTGAAATATTCCACACAAAACTCACAGGTGGGCAAACCGTCCAACTTCCGGAATAAAGCATCCTGAGTGCAGCCGAGTGCCTGCGGCCCTTGGTGACTCCCTGCCTCCCTCTCTCCAGGAAGCTGCTTCCCCACATGTCTGCCCTTGATCCTGAACACCAGGAAGTAGGACAGCTGGGTACCATTGCTACTGTTGCCGTCTCCCCGAGTGGCGCATGGTGTTGCTCTCTTCCTGTGAGGTCCATAGTGTACATTCTGTGCTTGTTGCTGGTCAGTTTGCCCAGGCTGTTGGCGATGGGCACCTCCCTTGTCCCTGGCTTCACTGCTATAACTCATGTTCTGTGGCTTCCCTGCCCATGGCTCCTGATGGCCACAGGAATTTCCAAGGGAATGCGTGTTATTTAGTGTATGTTGAGGTTGGGGAACTGCATATGGCCCCTTGCATCTTAGAATTGAGAGAACTGGCTAGCAATTTTGGGAGTTCCAGTATCTGTGGCAACACATGCCTTTAATCCCAGAACTCTGGGAGACTGAGACAGGATGATTTCCAAGTTCAATTCCAGCCTGGGCAGTTTAGTGACTTAGTAAGTCCTTCTCTGAAAAAAAAGATTAAAAGAAATTTTTTAAAGGACTGGGGATGTAGTTCAGTGCAAAGACCCTGGATTCAACCCCCAATTCCAGCAGGAAAAAAAGAAAAGAAAAGAGGGGACTTCTTGTTCTGCCAAGTTAAAATCCTCTGTTTTCGTTTGCTACAATGAACTACTCCAAGAACACTGTCTGGCGCACAGTAGGTGCAGGGTGAATATCTGCTCACTAAGTGAATGGCAGGTACCAAGCACAGAGTGATGCTTTCGTGGTCTTAGTCCTCTTTACAGAGGGGTCCTTCTGATTTCAAAGGATGGTTAAATTCCCAAGGTCCTAAAGCCAACACCCAAGTCTTCCGAGTCTTTCCTTCAGTTGCTGTGTAGACAGAGGGTTGAGATCGCAGAGCTCCAGAGCACAGCAAGAGCAAGACCAGCTTCTGCTGCCTGTCTGCCCACATAGACGTGCTCAGGCTCGCCAGGTCTCCTGAAGACTGAGAGAGGTGGAACCAGCTGGTCAGTCACCTGTGGCCTGCAATGCCACCAAGGGTCAGGGGTGAGAGACATCTTGTTTCTGGGGCCAGTCATGGGGAGCTGCAAAATGCAGTCAGATAACAGAGGCAGCCTGACCCAAGCAAAGGATCACTCGATTCAGTCACGAGTGGACCTAGGTTTAGACCACAAGCCTGCTCCTTACCAGCTGTGTGAATTTTGCTGAGTCTCTGAGCCTTAGCATCTCTGTTTTCGTGTGGATACAGTCTCTCTTCAGCATTATTATTGGTAGATTTAGAATTAATAAATGTAACTGTCATGGTGCAGTGCCTGGATAGTAGTTACTAATTTCAAGGCAGAGAAATGGTATGTTCTGTTGTCTACTAGGGATATACATGTGTCACTGTAGGCGCATGTACACAGGGCAGTTTAGAATACAGAGGAGGGGTTTTATAGATGAGATGATGATTGATCTAGGTTCGGAAGGGCGAATAGGAGCTCTGCAAGCCACGGAGTAGACCATGCATCAAACAACTTCTATGTGTTCTCTACCAGACTTGGTACTGAGTAGGACAAGGAGAGTCCTGTGCAATGTTGCTTACACACACACACACACACACACACACACACACACACAAGTTGTTGAGACTGAATAGAGACCCTGTGATGCTGGTGTGACCAGGTGCTGCATAGAATCAGCCTGTTTATCCCAGCACTTGGGAGGCTGAGGTAGGAGGAGTGTTGTGAGTTCGAGGCCGACTTGGGCTACAACACAAGCACAAGGCCGGCCTGAGCTACACAGTGCGACCCTGCCTCAAAAAAAACCAGGACCAGGGGTTTGGCTCAGTGACTTAAGCACCTGTCTGACAGGTGCGAGGTTGTGAGTTCAATCCCTGGTGATCAGCCTGTTCTCTGGTGGTCAGAGCCAGAGGATGGAGTGAAATCTGCAGGCCAGGCGTTGTGGGTTGTCCTCCTGGGGGGGAGACAGGAGATAGATGAGAAGACAAGGGACTGCCTGACCCTTGATTTCCGGACTGTGTTGGGTCAGGAGCCCTACTGTGTCCTTGTCACCAGGACTTGGGCTGATCTCTCCCATGAAAGAGAAGAAAATTCGCTCCTAATTGTTAATTGTGCAATTGCAAGTTGGCTGCTGAGCTGGGCTGAGCAGAGCCAAGGCGGGAGGGGGAGGCTGCTGGATGGCTAGAGCCAGGATTTAGGGGGTCGGGGTGGGGGTTAGGAATGTCACTGAGTGAGTGTCCCAGGCAGGGATGGCCAGCCACCTGGCTAGCCAAGCCTCCCTACCCAAGCACCCCGCTCCCTTCTGCAGGATCCTGTAGCGCCTAAGAGTTGGGAGACCTGGATTCAGGTGTGATCTCATCCTCTGTCCAGTTCTGTGACTTTGGGTTGGTGATTTAACCTCTCTGTGCTCCTGCCACATCTCTTCCATGGGGTGCTGAGTTGGTTAAATTAGAAAAACACATATAAAGGGCCCAGCATGAAGCCATTGCTGCAGAAGTGGTTATGTTGCTGTTGCTAATATTTGTTGTTGTTGTTGTTCCTGTCAGCAGCAGTAACATTGTTATGATTGCCACTGCGTCCATAACCCAGGCTACACTGCCACTCAGGTTGAACACCAGGCTTGTCCCAGATGCCCCTGAGCCCGGGCATTCCTATGCTATCACATTAGCATCCAGTGTCACAGCTAGTATCTTAGCATAGCTCACCGAGTCACTTGAATTCCTCGTGTGCTCTTTCCTGGGTTATCTGTCGTCCTCATTCCTACCAGACTGAAGCAGACTCACATGTTCCCATTTTAAAGATGAGGATACATCCTCAGAGAGGTTTGGTAACTTGCCATGGTCACACAGCTGTAAATTACAGGGATTCAAGGCAAAGTCTCTCTGCTCCAAAGTCTTTGCCCTTTTTATTCCAATAGTGGTGGAACAATTTGTTCCCTTGGAATCTGAGCCTGGTGCCCAACCCCCAGGTCTGCTGTGTGTCAAGACTGCCGATGAGCCCCTATATCTTCTCAGGCCAGGATGGTCCTCATTCCCCCACTGTCAGCAGGAGTCAGCACCGCTAGCATTTCCTCCTGGGTGCCCTCCACCCTCCTCAGGCAAGTCTGACACACGTGGGGGATGGTGCTGACATGGGGGGTGGTGCTGACCTGGTGGGGTGGGTTTCCTTAGGCAGACATTCCTGGTCACCAGGCAACGGCAGCTCTGTGGTGTCTGGATTGGCTGAGGAGCCACTCTGACTGGCTGAGCCTAGACGTGGAGACTGGGTTTCCTATGAGGCCTTAGCGTTGTGGCATGTGGGGACAGACACTTGATGCCAAGATGGAATTTCAGCATCCGAGAGGGAAAAATGGGGGAGAAGGGGCAGAGTGACACAGCAGAGTGAAGTTACACAGAGCTAGCAATCAGATCAAGTCACTCCCTCTCAGAGTTGTGTGCCAATCATCTGTAAAATGAGGGACAGTGACAGTGCTTACCGTGCAGAAATGTGAGCGAATCAGATAAACAGCACTGATGCACCGTTTTTTTTTGTTTTTTTTTTTTTGCGGCACCAGGGATTGAACTCACAGCCTTGCGCCTGCCAGGGCAGGCGCTTAAGCCACTGAGCCAAACTCCCGGCCCTGGTTTTTTGAGGCAGGGTCACACTATGTAGCTCAGGCCGGCCTTGGGCTCGCGTTGTAGCGCAAGCTGGCCTCGAACTCACAACGCTCCGCCTACCTCAGCCTCCCGAGTGCTGGGATTAAAGGCGTGCGCCACCACGCCCGGCTTGATGCACCGTTTTTAATCTCCTCGATAGCTACAAAACTGGCAAGATTATCATCTTTCACTGTCAAAGGAACTGAGGCACAGGGAGGTCGAGTCACTTGCCCAAGTCAAGCGGGAAGCAGAGCTGGGATTTGAACATGGGCTGCCTAGGTCCTGTGTGCACCCCACTCCCACCTGCTACACTGTCCTTCCTCTTGGTGACACTCCGTGACAATATGGAGGAAGAGCGTGGTACCAGCTGAGGATGTCCTTTCCTTCCCAGAAGCCTGTGCTGTGGCTGGAGCATGGTATGCGCCCGCCAAGTTTGTAAATGGGCTGGCAGAGAAGGGGACGGATGTTGTGAACATTCCTGCATGTGTGGGGGGAGGCATGGCGGGTGTGACCCAGGCTGACTTGGAGGCAGTCCCTTCCCCTGTCCCTCCTGTGTGCTGGGCACTCTGCCTGCCTCCACTGTGTCCCGTCCTCACAATCCTGTGCCCTGAATCATAGCTGTGTCTTAAGGAGTGAGTTCGAATGCAGATCCAGCTTTTTCCAGGGACACTGGTGGGGGTAGAAGCTATTTCCTGCTTCCAGAGAGGGGGGTGACAGTCTCCTGGTCAATGTGGTTTTATTAGGATGATTTTGATGCTTGTGGGTAGAGTGCAGGGTGGTGCTGAAGGAGCATAGATTACAGTCTTCACACTGAAACTGGGGAGCCAAGGCGACCACAGTCTTGGACTTCAAGGACTCCCTTTGCCAGTGGCATAGACAGCCCCCAGTACCCAAGTGCCCGAGCCATCACTGACAGCCCTGGAGAGACTGCTGGAGGGCAGAGTGTGGGGAACCAGAGGAAGGAGAGCTGCAGGGTGACTGTCACTCTCCCTTTCCCCCTCTTCCCTGCTACCAATGGAGCCCTTCCTTTGGGGACTGTTCTTCCTCCACTCCAGGAGGCAGCAGTTGACTGCCAATCATAGTATCCAGCCCCACCTCCACTGTGTCATGAGGGAGGGTGCTTAACCAGGCCTGGCCAATGAGAACTCTGCCCTGGGACTTTATTTATTTATTTATTTATTTTTTGCAGCACCGGGGATTGAACTCACAACCTTGCGCCTATCAGGCAGGCGCTTAAGGCACTGAGCCAAACTCCCAGCCCTGGTTTTTTGAGGCAGGGTCGCACTGTGTAGCTCAGGCCTGCCTTGCGCTCGCGTTGTAGCCCAAGCCGGCCTCGAACTCACAACGCTTCTCCTACCTCAGCCTCCCGAGTGCTGGGATTAAAGGCGTGCGCCACCACGCCCGGCTTGGGACTTTATAATTGAGCCCAGGAGAAGTTTGTTTTCTCTGGTGCTCTAGGCCGCCACGGGGTGAGGTGCAGCACCTCTGAACTCCTGGACTCTCCTACCTGATGCCTGATCCTCCCACCCTTTCGGTAACAGGAGCCAAGATGTGTGCTTTGTTACCAAATCAGCTGGAGCTCAGTTTCTGTCATTTACAACCCCGAGTGTCCTTCCTGACTAAGGAGGCTTCCAGAGGAGGTGGCTTCAAACTCGATGTTCGTAGGACAAAGAGCAGCGACGAGGTTGTACCTAGTGAAGGGAGCCGGTGGGAAGGATGTCATCATGACCTGCAGAGGGAGTGGCGGGTGGTGATGTCTGGGCAGATCCTGAAGGGCCTCATGTCCCGTGGGGCAGAGTGTAGACACATGACTCATTCATTCACTCACCTGCTCATTCCACCAACCAGCCCAGCACTCACTTTGTACCAGGCTCTGCTTTATGAAGAACTGATTATATCCTCCCAACAACCCAGTGGGTAGGTACCATTATTTCTTCACTTTACAAATGAAAAAATGAGAGGCACAGAAAGTATTGGGAACTCACTTAAGAGCTGGTAAATGACAGAGCCAAGACCGAACCCAAGCAGGCTAGAGTTTAGAGCAGAGTTTAGAGCAACTTCTACCTCTAGCTCAGAGATCTTTCTGTCTCATGCACAAGTGGGGACAACACTGCAATGCCCATTCTGGGCTGTGTCCTCAGAATCCTGGAGCCCTGTGGCCTGGATGATGAAGAAGGAAGAGACAGAGGGCTCTGTGGAGTCTCCCAGAGGATGTGGGGTGCTGTCCTGGCCCCATTCCAGGGAGGAGCTAGCGCCAGGTTCCTGCCGGGTCAGGCACCCTGCCATTCTGCAAGCTGTGATAATCCCCAGAATCAGTAAGTGATGGGCTCTGGCTGGGTCCCACTAAGCCCTCAACGGGAGGCCAGTAACTTTAAGAAGCTCTGGCTGGTAGCCCAGGTCCTGGGGAGTTTTCAGCTGCTGCTGGCCAGCCGGGGAAACCCCAGGCAGGCAGGAAAGGAAGAGATATCTGCAACTGTAGCATTCGTAGATGGAGCCTGGAGGCCTTCAGTGAGCCCCTCAGCCCCCAGGCTTCAGTTCCTCCATGTGCCAGGGCTTTTCACCTCCCATTCACAGAAGTCGGGAGGATGAGCCCTGTTTTCTTTTCTTTTCTTTTTTCCCCCCCTTTGTTTTTTTGAGACAGGATCTTGCTGTGTTCAACCTGGCCTTGAGCTCACTATGTAGCCCAGGCTGGCCTCAAACTCACAGCAGTCCTTCTGCCACGGCCTCCTGACTGCTGGGATTACAGGCGTGCACCACCATGCTCAGAGAGCCCTGTTTTCCCTGAAGAGGTTGATGCTCAGCCAGAGCAAGTGACCTTCCCAAGGTCACACCGCCAGCCTACTGGGCCCTGCGTCTAGGAGTCTGGACAGCCTCACGATCCCTGGCCCTTTGGCCTTGTCTCTGATCTGACAGGTTTCTCGATCATGTTCCTGAGTTCCTCATGCTTCCGAGCCCCTGCTCCTGCCAAACACTGTTCCTCTCAGCCCCAGTAGGGAGGTTCTGGCAGCCCTTGGGAGTTCTATGCAGGTGACTACTGGGGCTGGGGACTAAAGCCTTCACTGGTTCCCTGGTGGCCTGGCTCTGCCAGGGTATGTGGGAGAAGTCAGCAAGTCTTGAGAGCCCCAGTAAATGCTTACTAGATAAACCTGTGAATCAGGAGTCACGCAGACAGTGGAGCTGCTCTTCAGGCTGACCCTCAAAGTTAGCCCTGTTCTGAGCACAGCCAGAGCGGTAAAGGGCTCCAGTGCAGGACTGGAGGTGAGGAAGCGGAAGGCTCTCTAGGGAAAGCCCGGCCTGATCACTCTTCCAGGCCCAGAGCTGGGCAGGCAGGTTTCCAGAAGTGACCTCTCTTCAGACTTTCTGGGGGACCCCAGAATAGAGGTACTAGGAAAATGGTGAGTCAGGCTCCTCTCTTCTGTCCTGCCTGAGATTTCTACCCACAAGGAGGCCCAGGGCAGGACCTGGCCCTGGTGGGCGGGGCCTCTGCCCTGTCCATACCTGGCTCCTGCTGCAAAGATCTATTTCCCATTTGGATCCCATCACCCAGGAACAGCTCCCAAGCAACTACAGCCAGGGGTCTGCTCCCTGGCTGGCAAGGCAGGGTTTCCACTTCTAGCCCTTGTGATTTTCCTCAGACATACTAGGAACTTGAGGCCCAGCAGGGACAGGTGACCAGAATATGCAGCACCTCACGCCTAAGGTCTCATGCGAACATTCCAACGCCGTGAGAGGAGCCCCCTGCTGCCCTCCTCGTGGAGAGAGGAATCTGAAGTACCAAGAGGTGACAAGACTCCCTCAGTGTCACACAGCTCCTAAGCAGCTAGGCTGAACTTGTCTGACCTCACAGTCTACCTTCGTGTCTACCACTGGGTGACCTTAGCCGCGCCCTCTGAGGGGCTGCGAGGAGCAGATGTAGGGGACTGAGCCGCCAGGTTGCTGGGGGATGTTAAATTTGGTAGCTGGAGTCATGGGGCCCAGACACAGAAAGAGGGGCAGGGTCTGGGTGCAAGGACACGGGGACCCCTGGGCTGGCCTGTTATCTTGGAACCCGAGTTGGCATGGTGCCAGGCCCTGAGCCTTCGTGGCCGGGTGGGCAGGGCTGCGGCAGGAGCACCGGGCTGGGCGTCTAGAGACCTGGCTTCTCATCCTGACTACACCCCAGTTCCGCTTCCACAGGGTGGGGGTGGCATTGCTCTCTCAGGGCCCCGTTAGCTCATCTGTAGAATGGCACCGGGCTGGGGCAGGCCAGACAGGGTCACCCTGTCCAACCACCCTGCCCCTCTTCCTGCTCCTTAAACACCGCTCTTGCTCCTGCCTCCAGGGCTTTGCTCTTGCTGGCAGCCTGAAGTGTCCTTCTGACTGACACCTGGTCATTCTGGGCTCATTTGACATGGCACCATCTCCCAGAGCCCTTCCCTGACTCCTCCATGACCCCTTGCCCTGTGCTGGTCTTTCTTCATAACATTGCCCCCTCCCTTCGTGGAGCCAGCAGCGTACTGTTAGGGTCAGGGACTTTGGGATCAAATTGCGTGGGTTCAGAGCCCAGCTGAGTAAAATATGTAACTTCTTTTTGCCTTCATGTCTCATATACAAAACAGGTCCATAATAATGCATATTATTATTATTATTATAAGGATTAACTAAGAAATGAATTAATGCTGCATAGCAATGCTTGCCTATAATCCCAACACTCAGGAGGCTGAGGCAGAAGGGTTGCCAAGTTTGAGGCCAGCCTGGGCTGCATAGCAAGACACTGTCAAGAAAGAGAGAAAGAGGGTGGGGTTGTAGCTCAGTGGCACAGCACCTGCCTGGCAAGTGCAAGGTCATGAATTTGATTCCCGGCACCAAATAAAAAAATGAAGGAAGGAAGGAAAAACAGTATATGCTATTTGCCACACAGCACTAATAAATGTTGCACACAATTATTATTAGCAACCTTGTTTATGTCTTTCTCTTTCCTGTTACAATTCATGCTCCTGAGAGCAAGAACTTTTCCTTGTCCAATAGTATATTCCTAACCAGGAGCTTATTTCCCAGCACGTGGCAAGTGCATGATAAGTGTTTGTTGAATGAATGAATGAATGAACAAATGAACAGGCATGTACTGACCTCCATAGCTTCTAAGAGGTTCTGAAGAGCTGGATGTGGAAAAGGATGAATGCTGAGAAGACAAAGCTGGCTCCTGGCCCCAGACCAAGCCAGTCCTGTCTTTTCTCAGCAGCCCACATGTTGAGGTCCTGATGCGGGTCACTGGGGGCTGAGGTGGCATCCTGTACCACCACCATGACCACGGCACTATTTGTGGGTATCTGACTCTGTTTCCCAGCTCCGGTTCCAGCCACCAGGGGGTGGCTAACGTAGGATGGGGGCTCACGTAGATTTTTCCGTGTGCTCAGCAGCTGTCCTGCCCAAGCCCGCAGCCTTGAGTGCAGCCTGGTTTACCCTTACCGCCCTGGCATTTTCAGGAGCTGCTCTCAGGCCTCTGCCACCCCTCTGTACCTCCTCTGTCCACTGGCCACATTCAGACCGCTGATGCATCAGTTCTTCTGTGGGTCTTTTCTTGGGTCCTGGTGCCCTGAGCACCTGAGGACATCCCTGTGGGTGCCAGTCCTGAGAGAGAAGGGGAGCCGTCATGCCATCCCCTGTACGGGGGCACCAAGGCTCAGAGGCCAAGTGTGCTGGAGGCCCCATCATTGGAATTTAACCCCAGGTCTTACTGTTCGCTCCTTCTACCCTCATTCCTTCTCTCAACCCATAATTTGTGGGCACTGCTCAGTGTCAGGCCCTATGCAGCAGTGGTCCTGGTGGCTGCCCTACCCAGGGACCCCGACTTTAATCAGACCGAAGGGAGCCCAGCTTTGAAGACCGTGTATACCGGTGTTGCCCCATGGAACTTTCAGTGATGACCTCAGTGTTCTGTGTCCGTGCTGTCTGGTAACCGCACGTGGCCCGCACAAACGAAGAACTGCATTTTTCACTTTATTCTGTGCTCATGAATTGAATTAGCCGCACATAGTTAATGGCTTGTGGGTTGGACACTGTGGCTCTGTGCAGTTCTTTGCTGGTCAGTGAACCACTCATGACCTTAAATGACGGGTTTCAAACTCCAGTGTGGGCTGGTGCCGTGCAGGGAGTGGCTGGTTCCCAATGGCGTCATCAGTTCTGTCTTTGTCACAGTTGTCAGTATATTAAACTCATGGGCAATTTTCTTCATACCCAAAGGAGTCAATCTCTGTTTTCCTTGAAACATGAGACCCTCCTAAGCCATCGTTCCATTTCCACTTGTTTCTTCTCTCTTTCTGGAAGTGTAACTTACATAGAGTAAAATGTGGAGGCCGGAAACAAATGGTTGGATGAGTTTTGACAAATGCCAGGCGCCCACGTGACCACAGTGGAATCAAGACAGAGGACATTTCTAGAACATTCCTGACCCCCAGGAAGTCCCCTCCTGCTCCTTTCCAGTATATCCGCTCCTCAGAGGCAACCGCTGTGCTGACATCTGTCACCAGAGATTAATGTGGCCCATTCTGAAACTTCACATAAGTCACTTGTGACGGAGACAAGGCTACGAGAAATAGGTCCCTTTTCTCTGTGTGACACGGAACAGTGCCAGCGTGATGAAAAACAGGGGCTGACCCTGGACTGAAGCGAGGAGGAGGCAAGAAGGCTGGGCCGTGGTGTCCTGGGGACCCCTTGCCTGTCCCCAGGGTGGCTTTCCCTCAGCTGCAGTAGGCTGTTGCCACGTGAAAATATTGGCCCAGGATCAGCCAGTCTTCTTTGGTTTTTGTTTTTTAAGGAGAGTGGGAAATAGTGATTTTCACCTAAAATCTCCACAATGTTGGCATTTCAAACCCATTTACATATCTGTAACCCAGATTTGGCCAGTGGAGGCCAGTTTGCAAGCTCTGCCTCAGGCCAGGCTCAGTGGCAGCGATAAGTCTGTCTCCCTTTGTTCCAGGTCCTTCCTGTCCTGTGGGTTCCCTTGTGAAGTTTTCTAATCCTCCTAGCAGTTTACTAACAATTCATTTCACAGATAAGTAAACCAAGCCACACAGAGGGATTAAGTGACTGGCCCAAGGTTACAGACTGAGTCCTTGGCAGAGCCGGGATTTGCACCCAGTGAGTCTGGTGCCTCACCTCTGCACAGCCTCTCGTGGGGAGGGTTCTGCCACTTGGGGTGCAGCTTTGCCAACTACAAGGTTGCTACCTCCCTGAACGTGCAATGAGAGAGTGCCGCGGCCCTGCACCACCGGGACTACCCTGGCATGGCCTGTTTTCATGTCTGGGCACCTTGACTGCCAGCTGGTGGAACCCCGACTTAGGTAGTACTGGGAAAGCACAGGGAAGATGGAAGACTGGTTGATGCTCGATGAAGAGCAGAGCACTATGGGAGACAGAAGTAGCAGAACACTGCAGGAGGTGGGAGCCCAGCCCAGGAGGGGGTCAGTGGAGGGGGTCAGTGGTGCCGGTGGCTAGGCGTTCCCACTCGCCGGGGACTTACCCAGACAGGCCTGCTACCTGAACAGGAGGAAGGAAGATAAGCATCGGCAGGGAGAAGTTGCTGCTTGTCCATCATCACCTTGGCAGGGTCCTGAGCGCACACAGCTGGGCTTCATGCACGGACCCCTTGCTCCCGCCCCCGTGCCCTTTATAGTATGTGCTGTCGGGCTGCGTCCTCAGGATCGGGGGTGGGGGGAAGGAGTCTTCGATCTCTCTGGAGCCTGGTAGTGGTGGCAGGGAGGGACCAGCAGACACATCCTTCTCTTGGCCTTTAGCCTGCTATCTACAAGTCCCTGAGCTAGTATACAGTAAGTACTAAATAAATGTTGCCATCGTTACTGGGTTTTGCCAGTTTGTCCCTCACTGCCACTTTCAAGATTTGTACTGTTACCACTACCTGAGAAAGCTGAGTTCAGAGAGATGGGGAGGGATGCTCAGGTCCCACAGGCAGAGAAATGTCGGCAAGGTTCAAGAAGTGGTGTGTACAGTGCTTCACACCAGACTGGGGCAGGGGCTAGAGGAGGGACGAGATAGCAGAACCTATCAGAGGTCCCCACCAGGTAGTGGCATGGAGCTACAGGCAAGGTTATGCCCCAGGTAAGACCTAATGCCAGTTTGGTCTCTTCCCTCTGCAACATGGGCTGGTACCCCAGGGCCTTCGCATGCCCTCTGGGCCTGGCTGCAGGTCCCGGCCATTCTGGAGGGGCAGCCTGACTATGAGGTGGGCACATTGCCTCTCTGATCCTCTGTTTCTTCATCTGTCAAGTGGGAACAGTGCTACCTACCAAATGGGCTTGGGCTGAGGATTTGGCATATGGTAGGTGTTCCGCAAATAGGCATCATAAAACCTCCCAACATTCCTCGTTGAGCTGGGTGTGATGGAGCAGGGACTTGAACCTGTGTGGTCTGGAGCCAAAGTCTGCACTGTTTTTTTGTTTTTGTTTTTTTAAGAACATGCGTGCAGTACCCTGTATTTACATCCCTCAGGTGGAATTCCTCATGTGGAAGCTCAATTCCTTTTGCATTCCCTTTCCGTCCTCTTCCTCCCTCTCCATCTTTTGATCCCCTTTTCATTTAAGAGAGATCTATCTCCCTACTTATAATTTCTCTTATTTGAGAAACCATGCAATATTTAAGCTTGTCTGTCTGATTTATTTGACCCAGCCATTCTCCTACAGACATCTTCCCAAAAGAGTTAAAGGCACCATTTTACAGTGACGCATGCATGCCCATGTTTATGGCAGCACAATTTATAATAGTTACATCTTGGAAGCGGCCTATGTGCCCATCAACAGATGAATGGATAAAGAGAATGTGATATTTATACACAATGGAGTACTACTCTGCCATAAAGAAAGATAAACTTGAGTCATTTGTAGGAAAATGGTGCACCTTGAGACCATAATACAAAGACTGTGCTCTTAAGGAGGGAAAACGGTGTTGTAGAAGGAAAGGAATGATTGTTTTGAAGCTCCCCTTGGCTCCAGTGTTCTCCCTTGCTTGGGGAGACAGTTGTCCAGCTTGAATGGTGGCAGCCAGTGGGCCTCAAAGTGTGGCCCTTCCTACCCCCAGCCCCTGTGCCTGGGTGTGACAGGCAAGCAGCACCTCAGCCCCAGCCACAGCTTCCCCCACACTCCGCACCTGCTTCCTCCAGCCTTTCAGCCATTCAGCAAGAGATGTGCTTGAGTGATTTTTTTTTTTTTTTTGTACCAGGTATCAAACTCACAACCTCGCACTTACCAGGCAAGCGCTTGGGCTGCTGAGCTAAATCCCTGGCCCCTCTTGAGTGATTTTCAAAGTCTGTGTCTTGGATCCTCTGAAGGAGCCAGGCTCAAGGTCAGAATATGAGGACACTGAGTGGACAAGAGACAGCTCTGCTTGTATTGCCTTTGTATCTTTGCATTTTTAAGACAAATGGCTCTTTGGGATTAGCAGCCTATATACTCGCATACTGTTCTGACCCAGCAGCTACCTTCCCAGTGCCCAGATGGAAAAACCCATGGCAAAGCCCATTGTTTTCCTGTAAATGGAAAGAGTACTCAGACCCTGGTCCAAGTCGTTGCATTCATTGGCTCTTCCTCAGCCTATGAGGAAACATTGTTGTTAGCTCCATCTTTCGGATGAGGACACTGAGGCTCAGATTGTGCAGTGGCCTCCCAAGGATTAGAACCCAGGGAGCCTCTCTCCCAAGGCCACACTCTGGCCCTGCCCCTGGTGGCCTGACACACACCTGCTCTTTGTGTTCCAAAGGGCGAAGTCACTTGGTCACACACAGAGTGAGGCAGTGTCAAAACGGTGATGCGTACCTTCTGACTCTAGTCCTCGCCCTAATCACCTGATCCTGCTCAACAGGGCCGGAGAGAGAGACAGAGAAGCCGGTGTGAACCGTGAATCCATCACTTACTGGCTGTGTGACCTTAGATAAGCCTGAAGTGGGGGAATAGCAGCCACATCTCATGACAGTTGGATAGGATCAACCACATGAGTTGAGTGACCTGGGGTTCATGAGTCAGGGAGTCCCCAAAGCTTCCTGTCCCACCTACTTCCTCTTCCCAGCTGCCATCCACCAACCTGGGTAACACAAATATTAATTATGCTCATTTCCATGAGCTGTTTCCTGGTTAAGCCTGCTTACTGGGCAGGTAAGTAATCACCATTATAAATATCATTAAATGAGACAGATTAGCTTTGTCCTAAATTTTATGTGATTAGATTGGCAAATTGTTCAGGCACACTTGATTTCCGCAGCTTGGGGCCCACACAGCCTGATTGTCCACACAGCCTGGAAAATCACACAGGGTGTCGGAACAAGAGAATGTGGAGGGGCATCTGCAGGTGGCCCTGGGTCAGGGCCAGCTGTGGCTTTTGGGTCTGCCCTGAACTTGGTGCCCAGAGATCAGAGCAGACAGTTATGCCCCTTTAATGGGGCTGGGGCTGATACATGCAGTGATAAAATGGAGCAGGTGGGGCAGAGTGGAGTGGAACGAGGTGGTGGCCACCATCTTATTTGTTGTTATAGCAAATCTGAGCTCTGGGGTTGAAATCCAGGCTGTGTGCTTTCCCAGGTGTGCGGCGGGACAATGACTAACCTCCCCTGCAGCCAGGTGTTTCACGCCATGCCTTGGAAGAGTCAACTGGCTCACATGTGCCAACACACCCCAGCCCAGGCCTGGTATGCAGCGGGTTTCCTCCGTTCCTCCCTTCCCTCTTGAAGAGGTGGCCCTTTTGGTAGTCACCCCATGCACAATGACATTTACTAAGTTCCACTTCTCTGCCAGGCATGGACTGAGGACATTGTGTATCTTACTTAGTTTACTGTGTACAAAGACCCCATGGGCTGGGTACCTTTAACATCCCCACAGAGAGATGAGGAAACCAGAGTACAGGGAGGAAATGAGGTGACTTTGTAAAGGTCACACGGCAGCATTTAGCTACCAGTCACTGTGGGGACGAGGTGCTAGAAGAGTGCAGGTATGAGGGAGGAGAAGATGCGGGCCCCCAGGCAAATGAGTCATGAAGAGCCAAGTGGGTATTTCCTGGCTCCCTGCATGTGTAGGCGTCTCGCATCTCCCACTGCCGGCGTATGAGCCGGAGCTGGGCCCGACCAGGGTGATAGACTCATGGCTGGCAGGGCTGCTGTGTCTCCAAGGAAGCCCTTGGCACCTTGACCTTGACCTCCCACATGTCCTCTGCGCCCCTGGCCTTTGAGCGTCTCCCTGAGACACCTTTAGGCCTCCAGCTCCATCTGATCTCTTGGTGGCTCAGGGTGGGCTCCTCCCGACCCCTGCCAGTTACAGCCCTGCCTGGCTCCCGCAGCCAAAATGGGGCAGCCCCTTGCCTGCCACCAAAGGTTGTCTTAGAGAGCCAACCCAGGACAAGGCACCAGAGCAGGGAATGAGGGGGAACGGCCCTGGATAAATCAGGAAGATCTGGGGTCCAGTCCCAGCTCTGCTTGTTGGCACACTCCATCTCCTTTATGGGAACCTGAGTGTCCTGCAGCCACAAAATGGGCTTCTTCCCAAGGCGGTTGTAAGATACGAATTAGAGTATAAAGGAGCCTTGGAACTGGAAAGTGTTCCCTGTTTGAGGGAATGATAGGTTTTTTCTTTTCCTTTATTTATTTATGTTTTGTCTTTTTGAGACAGCATCTTACTGTGTAGTTTAGGCTGCCTTGAGCTCACTTTATAGCCCAGGCTGGTCTTGAGCTCACAATGATCCTCCTGCCTCAGCCTCTCGAGTGCTGAGATTATAGGCATGCGCCACCACTCCCATCTTTTTTTTTTTTTTAAGGAAGGAGTGGTACTAGGGATCAAACCCAGGGCCTTGCTGCATGTACTGCGTGAGCACTCCTCCCCTGAGCTACATCTCCAGCTCTTTTTGTTTTATTTTGAGACAAGGCCTCACTAAGTTCCTCAGGCTAGGCTCAAACTTGCAATCCTCCTGCCTCAGCCTCCAATAGCTGGAATTATAGGCACGTGCCTGCATGCCCAGCTATTTTTTAAATATATGTTTTTATTTTGGAACAGTTTGAGATAAAACTACTGTGAAGATAGTGCAGATAGTTCCCTTCCACCTCACTCCTGGTTTCAACATCTTTTTTTGCGGCACCGGGGATTGAACTCACAACCTCGCGCCTGCCAGGGCAGGCACTTAAGGCACTGAGCCAAACTTCCGGCCCTGGTTTTTTTGAGGCAGGGTCGCACTATGTAGCTCAGGCCGGCCTTGCGCTCACGTTGTAGCCCAAGCCGGCCTCGAACTCACAACGCTCCGCCTACCTCAGCCTCCCGAGTGCTGGGATTAAAGGTCAACATCTTATATGGTACGTTTGACACAATTAATGAACCAATATCAAAATGGTATTACTAACTGTAGTGCATACCTTCATTCGGATTTGTCTAGCTTGTGCTGTGTGTCTGCATGTCCTTTTCTGTTCCAGGGTCCCACGCAGGACTCCTTGTTTTTGGTAAACTTACAGTTGTAGGAATACCAGTCGGGTATTTGTAGACTGTCCCTTCACTGGGGTGTGCCTGTTGTTTCTTCCATGAGTAGACTCAGGTAAGGTGCTTTCGGGACAGCTCAGGGGTGAAGTGCCACATGTCACCCAGAGGACAGGCTGGTGGTGACTCATTGCCGATGGCATTAACCTGGTCACCTAGGCAGGCTGTCATTGTGCCCTATCTGTAGCAGCAGGGGTAGGATATGGGCAAGTGCTGACTGCACTGAGGCTGAGTTGGAAAATCCAGAGGAGGGCAGAGCCTGTGGGCAGGGGGAAGAGGGAGATAAAGGAAGCAGCAGGCATGAGGGAGGCAGGGCGGTGTGTCCCTTGGTGCCGCCCCCGGGGGTTGGGCTGCTGTGTGGCAGGCGGTTCATATTTCAGTTCATCCCATTTTACAGACAAGAAAACTGAGGCCTGAGATGGAAAACAACATACCTAAGGTCACAAGAGCCAGGCACCTGGACTGGGCCCAGGTCTGCCTTTACCGCCTCTGTCTTCAAGGGTCAGTACCTTGAAGCTGCATTTCCAATGGAGTGAGTTATGGATAGATGGCTCCTTGTTAGAGGTCATTTCAAATTCATTTTATTCATGTAAGATTCATGATGGGCTGTGACCAAAATACATTCAACAGCATGTTATGCTATCTAGAAATGGAAAATTAGGACCAGAGAAAATAGAATGGAAATGAGGACAAAGAAAAACCTGAATTAAGGCCAGGAAAGTGCTGATAAATGAGTTTCTGATTTGGGGTATGATCATCCTGGCAGCCAAGGAAAAAAAGGATACAGGCTGACTCCCATTATAAAAAGTAAAGAAGCAGTTTCCTCCTTCAAAGGTTTGTGGTAAATTTTAAAAGAAAAGAATCAGCGAGTGTGTGTGTGGGGGGGGGGTATGGCTCAATGGTAGAGCACATGCCTACCATGTGCTAGGCCCTGGGTTCAATCCCTAACACAGGAAGGAAGGGGAGGTGAAGGGCAAAAGGGAGGGAGAGAAAGAAGGAGGGAGGCAGGGAAGGAGGAAAGACAGGAACCTAATCTTACCCAGAGCTGATGAACATCCAGCACTGGGTGAGGTATGGGATAAATCAGGGTCAAGGTGTGAGCACGCGCATGAGACTGTGTGGAGGGTGAGTCTAGGTAGGCAGGTTCTGGCCACTTGGGGAGTCCTTAGGTGCCAAGCCAAGGAGCTTAGAGGGACCAACTGAAGTCTCGTGTTTTGTAAGTAACAACAATATGCAGTAACGCTGGCACTTAGTGGGCACGTGCTATGGGCCCAACACTGTTCTATGATAATTCATGTAAGTATCACAGCAGTTCTGTGAGAGGGCTGGGGATGTAGCTCAGCGGCACAGCACCTGCCTGGCAAACACAGGACTGATTCCTGGTACCAACAAATAATAATAATAAATAAATAAACAAACCAGTTCTGTGAGGGAGGTGCTGCTTTAAATCATCCCCATTGTATAGATAAGACACTGAGGCACAGAGGCTGAGTCACTTGCCCAAGGTCACAAGCTGGGAAGTGGCACAGTGGAAAACAGCAGCCGCTGTACTGGGGTGGCTGTTGACTGTAAGCACCTAGCTGCCAGGTCCTACGAGTGTGTACTGGGCGCTGTGGAAGGACTTCACGGGTCCCAGCCGGTCACCTGCAGCAGGAGTAGGAGCCGGAGCTGATGGACCCTTGGCCATGAGGCCAGCAGCCCGCAGAGGTGCGGCTTGGGAACAGCTCGGAAGGTGTGGCCTTTGAGAATGACACTCATGGGTCTGGTCTTTATTGGCTCTCATAAGCTCCAAAATTCCTTGCCCTCGGCAACCCAACCACAAGAGCCTTCCGAGTGACAAGAGTGTCAGAGCAAGGGCCGGGCATTTAGCTCAGCAGCACAAGTACCTGCCTGGCAAGTGTGAAGTCATGAGTTCGATCCCTGGTACCAAACAAACAAACAAACAAAACACACAGGGCAAATAGGACATGCCACCAAGCCACAGAGCCTTTGTTGTCAGAAACACATGAGCATTTATATTTCTCATTTCTGAGAAATATTTCTCATTGGCAGGGTGAGGTTTCTAGAGCGCTCACCGCACCTTGCTCTGCTTTCTATCACTTTCCCCATGCAGCGTGGGCCCGGGACTGCACACAGGCTTTCTGCGGGGAGCTACGGTTCCTGCTTCTCCATTCTTGGTCACAGGTCCAGGTTCAACTCAGATTTCCTCCAAGGTGGAGGCTCCCACGAAGTGCCGCTTCCCCGCTTCTCCGCTTCTCCTTCCGCAAAGCTCGCTGCCCTGGTATGTCTCCCACAACTGCAAATGAGGCAGTTAAGGACAAAAGGTGTGGCTGCCCAGCCCTTTAGCCTTCGGTACCCACCTAAGAAGCAGCTGCACAGCTTGGGACCTGAGTCCAGGACCCAGGTTCGAGGCCCAGCTGTGTGGCCTGGGCTCTGACAGCAGCATGGTGAAGTCAGTATTGGTGGGGTTTGGAGGCAGGCAGGGGAGAGTCGCATCCAGGCTGTCCCTCTCAGGCAGGGGACAGGAGAGGCGACTGCTGCCTCCACCCATCCCTCAGTCACCTACTCATAAGGAGGACTCTGCCAGGGAGAGGTGAGGCTCTGTGGAGGGAGGAGGAACACATCTGGTGAGGTGGCACACAGTAGGAGTCGGGTCTGTTCTGTCCCCCCTTTCATGCCCTTCCCTCCCTGTCAAATGGAAATCCCTGCTGAGCCCTGGCCTGGGTGGCTGTGGGGATCCCGTGTGTAGAAGGCCTTGGGCAGGACTGCCATTGTTGTCATGATGTCATGTACCTCCTGGGACCCTGCTGTTCCCCACCTGGGGCAGCCCCAGGCAGGCCTGTCAGGAAGGGGCTGCCCTCTGTGTGTTGAGAAACAGCTCGCTGATTCCCATCACTGGGAGGTGGGTGAGCTTCCTGCATCCTTCAGCCACAGACGACTGCAGTGGGTGGGTCTGGGTGGAGGGCAGCTGGCCTCGGTCCTCGGCATGGGCTCCCAGCCTGCACCTCTGCTCAGATGCCACGAGGGTCGCGCTCTGCTCTCAGAACTCTCCTGTCTGGAGTCTTGTGTGCAGCGTGGGTGGAGGGCTGGGTGGCTGTGGCACTGGGGACAGAGCAGGGGAGTGAACGTGAGTCTGGGGAGGGTGTTAGGGCCTCTTCCCAGAAGGGGCGATCTCTGAAGTGAGAAGGAAGGAGGAGGAGTCATTACCACACAGGCAAGTCACTTCCCTGAGCCCCAGTTTCATTTTCCATAAAAAGGGCCAAGAACACCTGCTTCTGAGGACTGGCTAAGGGGCTAAGACAAGGGAATGGGTACCCAGGGACCAAGGACACCTCACACCACCTCAATGCCCAGGGGAGATGCATTTCAAGGGCCTTTTCCCCTAGTGACTAACACCTATTTCCGTAACCAAGTGACTTGGTTTAGCAAAACCCCAGCTAGAATCCAGAAAGAATGAAGCAGCTTCTGAGTCCTTTCTTTGGGAGGGCGATCATGGGGCCTCTTCCATCCGGTGACGCCAAAGTTTCAAAAATTAAGTTTCTTCCCGAATCTTGCACCCTACCTGGCCCTGGGCCCATGCCCCTTGAACATGTTTCCTTTGTTCTTAGGCTTTACAAAGTTAAGACTCAGGAGAATTCACTAGAATTTAAAGGTGTCTGTCTCACACGCACACACACTCACACACACACTTGTTCCACTATTCATTTAACAACTTGTTTGAGAACCTATCTGTGCGAGATGATGGGGACTCATCACACAGACCAGACAAGATCCTCGAGCTTGCAGTTCTGGAGAAGGAGGAGGGAGGTAGACCATAAAGACATTCAAAACAACAATGAAAACTAACCGACTGCAGTAAATACTATAAAGGAAAATAAACAGGCTGCTGTCATGGAGAATTTAGGGGGCCACTTGGGGTGACTGGGACATTTGAGGAGGTGGCATTTGACTGAGACCTGAAGCAGGTGCTGTCCTAGAAGGAGCAGCAATGAGAAAAGAATGTTCCAAATAGGAGCAGCAGCTGCAAAGGTCTTAGGGGAAGGGGCAGCTTGGGGTATCTGAGGAACTGAGTGAAAGCCAAAGAAGACATCTGGGGCCTGGGTAAGAGAGTGGGGAGCGGCCAAGCTGAGAGTTAGGAGTGGGCAGAGACTGTGTGGGCCTGGTAATGGGTCAGGATGTTATTCCAGGAACAGCCTGGGGGTGGCAAGATGGGAATTGGGTTTTTAGTACATGTGCTGCGGAAGCAAGCACTGAGTTGGATTTTTAAAGACCGGCTCTGGCTGCAGAGTGAACTGGCAGGGTGGGTGTGGCAGCTGGCAGAGGTTCAGGAGTCAACACTGGTCTCGCTGACCCCCAGACCTAGACCTCACCTCACCTCCTCCAGCCTCTTCATTTGCACGCGATCAGAATGATCAGAAGGGCACTGTGGAAAGCTGAAAAATAGTTTAGATGCAAGCCGGGCGTGGGTGGCGCACGCCTTTAATCCCAGCACTTGGGAGGCTGAGGTAGGAGGAGCATTGTGAGTTCAAGTCCTGCTTGGGCTACAATGCGAGCGCAAGGCCGGCCTGAGCTGCATAGTATGACCCTGCCTCAAAAAACTAGGACTGGGAGTTTGGCTCAGTGGCTTAAGCGCCTGTCTGGCAGGTGTGAGGCTGTGAGTTCGATCCCCAGTGCCGCCAAAAAAAAAAAAAAAAAGTTTAGATGCAGGGATTCCAAATCTTACTGGAAGAGTTCTTTGGGAAACTGCTGAGTAAGGCCTTTCTGGGGTTGAAGGGAGTGTAATGGAGCTGAGTCCCCTACCTGAACACCTGATGCCAGGGGAAGCCTGTTCTTTCAGCCAGGGTCACAGGAGAGGCCTTGGAGCTGGACTGACTCAAGACTGTCTACTCCTAAGAGGGAATGTGGGAGCTGAGGGTCACTCTGCTGCTGTGGTTTGTTTTTTAAAATGTTCTTAATTTTTAATTGACAAAAACTCTTTCTTTCAGCCGAGTGTGGTGGCACATGCCTTTAATCCCAGCACTTAGGAGGCTGAGGCAGGAGGATCGTTGTGAGTTCTAGACCAGCCTGGGCTACAAAGTGAGTTCAAGGCCAGCCTCAACTGCTAGTGAGACCCGGTCTCAAAAAACAGGGCTGGGGATTTAACTCAGTGGTGTAAGCACCTGCCTGGTAGGTGCGAGGTTGTGAGTTCAATCCCTGGTACAAAAACAAAACAAAACAAAACAAAATTCTTTCTCTCTTTCTCCTGTGCTACCAGGGATCGAACCTGGGGCCTTCATACTGAACTACATTCCTAGCTCTTATTTTCTGTTTTGACACAGGGCCTTGTCAACTTGCCCAGGCAGGGCTCAAACTTTAGATTCTCCTGCTTCAGCCTACAGAGTAGCTGGGATTACCTGCCTGAGTCACCATACCCCTCCAGGCTTACTGGTTTCTGACCTACCCCAAAGCAAAGAGGATTTTTTTTTCTTTTCTTTTTCTTTTTCTTTTTTTTTTTTTTTTTTTTTTGTACCGGGGATCTAATTCACAACCTCACACCTGCCAGGCAGGCACTTAGCCACTGAGCTAAATCCCCAGCCCACAAAGAGGATTTTTCTTTGTTTTGTTTTCTATTTGCTTTGTGATGCTGGAGATGACCTACACCCCAGCCCTGTCCAAATCAATGATTCTATTTTGGCCTAAGGGCCACAACCTTTGAGGGGTGTGGCAAGCCCTGAATTACTCTTTAGCCACCCAGATGCCACAGCAGTGCTCCTGCTGTCATGGGAGTTCCCTCGAGGTTTCTGATATTCATTTAAGGACACTGACATAAAACCCCCTGAACTAGAGGAACAGAAATTGGTGGATGGAAACCTTGTCTTTTTTTTTTTTTTTTTTTTTTTTTTGTACCGGGGATCCAACTCATGACCTTGTGCTTGCCAAGCAGGTACTTGTGCCACTGAGCTAAATAAACCCCTAGCAACACTTGTCTTTCTGCTCCTAGCCTTTGGACATCCCCCCCAACCCACCTAAGGGCTGATGGTGGACAAACCTCTCTCCATCGCTATAATCGCAGACTTGACTTGGTGTCTGCCACTGGGGACCCCACTATTGAAGGGTGACTTAAGATTTCTCTAGAGAGGTGTCAGTGAAGCCCCTTCCTGCCTCCTGGGGTGTTGAGCTGGGAGCCCTGGTCTCCAGGTCCCTGGGGTAAGAAGGGGTCCCCCACCTCCTCAGGACTCTCGGGATTTGTGGGTTCTCCCCAGAGGGAACGCAAGCCGCTCATCGATCAGACTCCGCCCGCAAAGGTGGCGCGTCGCGCCCGGCCCGCCCCGGCCAACCCGTGCGGCGACAGTGGCGGTGGTGGGGACCGCGCGTCGCGGGGCGCAGCATGCGGGGCGTGTGGCCGCCGTACCCGGTGGCCGCCGTGCTGTCGGCGCTGGGGGTGAGGAGCGGCGTCTTGGGCGGTCGAGAGGGCGGGAAGGGGCGGCCGCGGCCGTGGGGCCGGTCTCGGTCTCGGGTGTCCCGGCCGGGGCGGGGCGCGGCGGCGGCGCCGGGCCGCTTCCCTCTTCGAGCGCGCAGGCCATGGAGGCACTGAGAGAGTCTGTGTTGCATTTGGCCTTGCAGATGTCGACCTACAAGCGGGCCACGCTGGACGAGGAGGACCTGGTGGACTCGCTCTCCGAGGGCGAAGTGTACCCCAACTGCTTGCAGGTAGGAGCCCCCGCCCGCCTGCTCTGTCCGGCCCAGGCCTGGGCATGCGCGCTAGTTCTGCCCCGCCCCCATCCTGCCTGCCTAAGGTGGGGGGGCACGCGCCCCGCAGCCGAGAACCCGGAGGGGGACCCCTGAGTCAGCAGCAGTGCCCTTGAGGCGCGAGTCTCCCCCAGGCCATCCTCACCAGCCCTGCACAACCCGCAAAGCCACCGGGCCACCTGTTTAGGTACTGCAGCCGTGGTCGCAGAGTTGAAGCACCCTCAGACCTGCGCTGGTCCTGGGGCCTTTTTACAAAAGAAGCTGATTGGGGTGCCCAGGGCCACACAAGTCATCGCTGGCAGAGCCTAAAACTGCCCCCACCTTAGCATGGAAAGCTCTGCATCCCAGGACCCCGCGCTCAGCCCTGGACAGTTGTCACTCTGTTTGGTGGGCATTTTTCCTGTCCCCCACCACACACACACACACCCGAATTTCCTCAGAGTGGGGACTAGCTTCTGCAGGTCACTCCCTCTCCACTTTGAGCCCACCCAGGAAGCCCAGCTCCTTCCCTCCTGCGCTGCATCGAGGGACTCAAACACAGGGACGGACCACCTTTGGCCCTGTAGCCCTCTGCGATGAAGCTGCTCTCTACGCGGCTGCCCTGGGACACTTGTGCCCAGGCGCTCAGCCCAGGTGGAGTTTGACCTGGGACGGGTGGGTGGGAACGAACTGGAAATGTGGAGAACACCTGGAGTGGGGGTGGGGAACTGTGATCTGGGAACCAGCGTTGAGAGAAGAGCGGCGACGCCTTAGTCCAGGAGGACCAAGGGAAGTGTTGATAATCCTTGTCCAGCTGATGAACTGACACCTAATCCCAGCTCATCCCCGGGGCAAGTTTAGGAAGAGTGGAAATGGCTGCCAGGCCCAACCCTAGAGGGGCATACCTCTTAAGGCTGGAATTACACTAGTAATCCATGAGGGAACCTTCTCCCCGCCCAGGGGATCTGAACTCAAGCCCATGGGCTTTTTATGCTAGGAGATGGCACCCCTACTTCCGTCATCCCACTACAGCTTCAGCACCACTGCCAAGGACTGTGGAGTTTTTTCCCCACTCTGGGGTAAGGAAACTGAGGCTGTAGGAGGGGAGACAGCTTGCCTAAGGTCAGTCACAGAGCTAGAAATCTAGGAATGACAAGCCCCATCTGTCTAGACTCTCCCCTATGGACCCTTCTTAAGAGGCTAAATCCAGCAGGAAATTATTTTTCTGTGGCAGGCACTTTTCCCTTCCCAAATCAAAACAATATAATCAGCCATCTTTTCATTCTCATCTTTCATCTTAGAAAGTTCTAAATATATCAGCACAAAAACATCTCAGAATTCACAACAAAATGATGTGGCTTATTGTCATAACAGCAGCCACTTGAGTTTATAGACAGGACATTCATCCACGTGAGACCCCTGGCAAAGGATGGAGTTCAGGGGCACCAGGGACCCTAACCTTGGACAAGCTGCTAAATCTTTCGGTCATAATTCCCTCATTGGAAAATGAGTTAAAGGTGACTGGATTCATATTCTGGGGCCTGCTAGGAGGTAAGGGTTTGGGTGCTCATGATGAAGCTGGGGTACAGAGGAAGGCTAGGGACATTCCTGTGGTCACATCACTGTTGTGTGTGGTGAAGTTCAGTGTTGGTGTCCCTATGCCAAGCTGTCCTCCTGGGTATATTTTCTGCCTTTTATGCAAGAAAAAAGCAAAAGGTTGCCCAAGGATTTGGGGCATTTCTTTGCGCACTGGGCTCGCTTGGCGCCTGCATGCCTTCCCCAGAACAAATGCCACCAGCCTGTGCTTGCTATGCTGAGTCAGGACCCAGTCTCCACAGCTATGAGGCAGTTTTCTATTAATTTCATATTTTCAGTCATTGGAGTTTTTTCAATATAAAAAAGCTTTATAATACTCATTTGTGAAAGAAACAAAACACAAATTAAAAAAAAAAATTTTTTTAATGTGGCTGGGGACAGTGGCACATTTCTAATTTAATCCCAGCATCCTGGGAAGCTGAGCCAGGATTGCAAGTTTGAGCCCAGACCTGGCATTTTAACAATTTAGCAAAATCCTATCACAAAATTTAAAATACAGTAAAGGACTAGGAATGTAGCTCAGTTTGAAGGACCATGGGTTCGATCTCCAGTACCATTAAAGAAAAAGAAGAAGAGGAAGAGGAAGAGGAAGAAGAGGAAGAGGAAGAAGAGGAAGAAGAGGACGAAGAAGAAGAAAAAGAAGAAGAAGAAGAAGAAGAAGAAGAAGAAGAAGAAGGTGATGACAGAGACAAGGAAAAGAGAGAAAGAGAGTAATCCCACCACCTTACAGACAAAAGGTTCTAGTTTCTTGTGTGGGCATAATTTTTTTTTTAAGGACTGCGGATCAAACCCAGGATCTTGTGCATGAAACTAAGTAAGCTCTCCACCACTGAGCTATACCCCCAGCCACACACATATATATAATTTTTAATATAATTAAGTTCACTCTAACCACAGTATTATAACCTGCATTTTTCATCCAGTGCTACTTCATAAGCATTTTCTATGTTGTTAAAAATTTCTGAAACATAACACTTTGTGTTAACAATATATAAAAAAATATTTATTCAGTCTAGGATAGTTGGGTAGTTTAGGCCCAATTGTTGTCACACTATGGAGGACCATATTCTAGCCTCTCAGATTATTCCCTAGAAACACAATTGCACCCTCAATAATTTTAGTCTTTTTAAAACACATGCTGCACCCTGAGGGTTTTTTTTGTTTTTGTTTTGTTTTGTTTTTTCTTGATTGGCAGCTATACAAATAAGCTCTTCCATGTTTCAAGATTTTGGTGGGAAGGGACAGGGTCTTTGTAACCCAGGCTGGCCTCAAACTTGTGGCAGTCCTCCTGCCTCAGTCTCCCAGGTGCTGGGATTACAAGCATGAACCACCACACCAGACCTGAGGTTTCCAGGTTTTTGAAGCCCATTGGCTCTAAGAAAACTGAAGTTATCAGCACCAATATGTAATAAATGGAAAATTCCATCTCTCAGCTAAACCTAGCACTTTTGCTACTGGATATGTTGATAGATATTCAATATAGCTGGGGTGACGTACTATCTGTACCATATCTCAAGAATTTTTCCTTTCCTTTGGCCCATTTTAGGCACAAATGACTTGCAGTCCACTAAAATGAGTCCTTTTGAACCAAGGACAGAATTTAAAGCCACACAGCCATAACTTTGATGCCCTAGTTCTGTCTCTCGTGAGCTGTGATACCCGAAAGCAACTCACGCCTGTCTTTATAAAGTGGATTACTGTTTTAACTCATCTCTCAAAGCTGTGGCAGAGAGTCAGATGAGATGGTGCAGTGCTCGGAAAATGGATTTGGTTGTTGCCAGAATCCTTGTAGAAACTCATCGCGTGTAATAGCGGAGTGATTCCTTCATGGAATAGCTCTCCCCATTCAAAACCTCAGCTCTGCCAAAGCCAGTGCCTGATCCCCCCATACCTGAGCACGGGTCTTCGGTAGCTTAAAGTAAAATAGCCAAGGTCATTCTTGCAGCCAGTTTGGGAACCAACAGCCCAAACTTTTGAGACTTACCCAGTTTCTTTTCAAAGTGTGTTTGTTTTAAGAAAAAGGAAAGCTAAGATATTTTAAGTGCTTAGTAGTCTGTCTGTCTGACTGTCTGTCTGTCTCTCTCTCTCGCTCACCTTGCATAGGGCTGTCTTTGGAGGCTGATTTCAGGGACGGGCCCACTTGGCACCAGGAGGTCCTTTCAACTCTGTTCACCAGTTACAGTACTGTGGTCCCACCTGGGACTTCCGCCTGGCTTCCTCGTTTTAGAGAAGGGAGATTGAGGCCCCGAGGCTGCCCAGGCACACACAGTGGAGTCATGTCTGGCCTTTAACCTCTCAGGGTTTTGATCTTTCTCCCATGAGCCATGGTTAGCTGAGGGTCCCTCAAAAGCAAAGAAATGCTTCCCCTAAATACCAGAGAGTGATTCCTCTTGAGGTTCGATTCCTTTTACACCCTCTCACCTACAATACAGAATACTTGAAGCTGTTTACCAGTCATGTGAGGAAGGCTAGGCGTGGGTGCAGGTGGCAGGTAAGGGGTCAGGCTGAGATGAGAAACGAGAGGACATCATAGTTGTGCTCTAAGCTGACCTCAGTGGCCCCCACCAGAGTCTACCTCTTGGAGACTTTACTGGAAGAAACTTCCCCAAACTGCCACTGTCACAGAGGCCCCACCAGGCTGAGCTCTCACGGTCTGTGTCCTTCAAAAGGCTGACCCCCAGCGGGCAGCCTGGCCCTCCTGCCAGCCCTCCTGGAGCTGGGCTTCTGGGCTGCAGGGGGCGGGCACTCCGCCAGCCCTTGGCAGGGGACTCCTGTTTGCAGCTTGGTGCAGCCCCGGGTTACTGGGGGACTTGGCAGTGGCTCAGGACAAGCCTCTGCCTTCTCTCTCAACCCAACCCTGAAAACCAGACTTAGCCCTGCTCCTCACCGCTGCTGCTGCCAGCTTGGCTTGCAGGCCCCGGGCGAATGCCCTGTCCTCACCTGCAGAACTTGTTCTTGCTTTAAGCCTAGGTGAGTTCTGTAACTAAATCTTTATCCCTGCTTAGGGCTTTGTTCCCTTGGCTGTGGAAACCCTGGGAACTCCTGGGCCAAGCAGCTTGACTCTCTCTCTGTGACTGTGTCTGTTTGTCTGCCTGTCTTCCTTTCTTATTTCTCTGGCTCTAGCTCCTTCTGTCTCCGTCTCCCCCTCCACCACTCTCATTGGAGGGCTGCCGCGACCCATGCGGCTCCTAAGGTTCTTGGGGTGAAGGACCGCGAGAGGCTAAGAAAATAAAGACAGAGAGAAAGCTGGAGTCAGGTGGAGCCCTTATCCTCCTGATGGGAGGAAAGGAACTGCTCAACCAATGTTGTGGGTTTATTTATTTATTTATTTATTTTTGCGGCACCGGGGATCGAACTCACAACCTCGCGCCTGCCAGGGCAGGCGCTTAAGCAGATGAGCCAAACTCCCAGCCCTAGTTTTTTGAGGCAGGGTCGCAGTATGTAGCTCAGGCCAGCCTTGCGCTCACGTTGTAGCCCAAGTGGGCCTCGAACTCACAACGCTCCACCTACCTCAGCCTCCTGAGTGCTGGGATTAAAGGCGTGGGCCACCACACCCCGCTTGTCGGTTTATTTATACACAGGGAAGGATGATGTCAATTTCAGCCCCTCTGCCTAGCAACCCAGGCCTGGATTGTTTAGGAGCCTCCTGTTTTGCTAGGCTGTAGGAGCATTTTTCACATGGTTGATCCAGGTGCTCTTTGTTACTTTGGTAAGGTCATGTCTGGGTCATGCCCTAAGTCAATTTCCAGCTTTAACGGCTCCCAACAGAGGGTGACCCCTTTCTCTCTTGGTCTCATTTTGTCTACATCTGATGTCATGCACAGAGACCCTCAACTCCACCTTCCGGGCATTAGCCCTGCTCCTTGGCTGACAGCCATGTCCCACTTAGCTCTCTTGAGATGGTTGAGCTGCTCGCCACTAATCCACCTGCCCTCCAAGAGGCCACAGCCAGGTGCCCCATGATTGACATGCCCTCATTTCCTAAAGGAAAGCAAAAAACCACTCACATTGCCCCCTAGCTGTGACCTCATCTCCGGAGATCCTCTCCTGGTCCCACAAAGGAGGAGAGCAGGGGACTGAGAGGAACGGGATATGGCTGAGACCAGATGGCTGCAAAGAGCCCCAGCCCCAGCCACATCCATGGCACCGAGAAGTGAGCCTGCTCTCCTAGAGAAGCCCTGATCCAAACCCAGTGCCCCTGGGTGACCCCAGCCCCAGCCTCCAGGAGCTGCCTCTGCGTTCACTCCGTGCTTAGTGATGATGTTTGCTTGTCCAGAACCTAGCAGGCCCTTGGCCCAACAGTGCAAATTGAGCAAAGAACATGGCAAAGGTTAAAAATCCTGTTTTCAAATCCCATTTGCCATTCTTGCCTGGAACTATGAATTGTTAATTTAATTCTGGCTTAATTCTAATTTAATTTGTAGCAAACACCATCTGTTTAGGTTCAGCACTTTGGTTGACATGGAACAATGTGGCTCGGCTTGACTGCTCCTCTGGGGAGCGCCTGGTTGTGAGGAGGAGGCTGCTGGCTTGGGAGAGCCAGGCTGTCTCCCCTTTTCTGCCCCTCACCCCCTACATATTTCCTGTGTCTCTTCTGGACCCAGTGCTCCTCTTAGAGATGCGGTAAAGATAGAATTACACCATCTCACAACAAAACAGAATGCGCAGGCACGGAGTGAACCCTGAGAAACTTATTATCTGTCACTGGGACTTTCTCTTTCCCTCCCTCCCAGCCTCTTTGGTCTGCCTCCTGTTGGAATCTGCCTTCTCTCCCTTTCTCTTCTTCGGATACCTCTGCTCCTGGCTCTACCTTGTTCCCTTACTGTAGCATCTCTGAGGTTTCCCTGCTTTTCCTCGCAGTTTGTCCTCTGACTCCCTGAAGCTGGGCCCTGGCAGAGGGGGGCCTCCGAAATCACTGCCTCTCTGCACCCTGCAAGCTGAGCCATGATTGTGGCGCACAGGAGGCCATGACAGGGAGGAGGAAGGCTGAGACATGTCAGGGGCAGCCTGTAGAGGGGCTCAAATGTGAGCGCCCCCATGCGAGCCAGCATCTGCCTCCAGTCCTGGAGGCCACTCTGACTGCTGACACCTCAGGTAAACTAAGATTCTCAGTGTCTGAAAAAGCACTCTGTAAACCTTTGAAGACTGAGCACCTGTGAGTATTGTCCTTTCTGTGTCTCTTTCCGCACTGGGCGTCACATGAAAACGTAATGAGAGTAGCATGCTCAGAAATCTTCACCTCTCTCATTTTTAGGAAAAATTTTTAAGGGACTTTATCAAGTGACCTCCGCCCTCTACCTGACCCTCTCCGGAAATGTCACCAGTTCTCCAGTTCTGTTTCTGAGTTTTAGAACCCAAGTCTTCTTCCACTGAAAGTGCTCGCGCTCCCCCTCTGACCGGCACAGCAGTCCCGGTCATTTCCTGCCCAGAGTGAAGCCTCGGATACTTATTAGCTATCATTAGTACTTTCTCTTTCCCAGCACTGCTTATGGTGACCCTTCCTCAAATCCCCAAGTGCCAGTGTGGGACTGCCCAGGGTCTCCAATCCAGCTCTGGGGGGAGCCCCTCCCCAGCTTGGGGATCTTTGCAGGTCAGAGTCTGGGTCCCCTGGGGTCCCCTGGCATGTTGTGACAGCCTCCTGAAGAATCTCTCTGCTTCTGTCCCACTCCCTGCTGAGCCTTGCTCCTTCCTTCTTGGCCTTCCCAAAGGGAAAAGCTAATCATCTCCTCCCAGTCCTCAGGAGGAAGTCCTGGCTTACAGCACCCCTTGGGCTCCAGGCCTTGTTTCGTCAGCTCATATGCATTCTTAAAGACCCCACCCAGACATCACCTCCTCCAGGAAGCCTTCCCAGACTGACCTCCCTAACCCTCCCTGCTATTTTCTTTATCTTCCTCCCTGTTGGACTGTGGACAGTCAAAAGCAAAGGAGTCCATCCTCCCCTCCACAGAGCCCTGAATTGTGCACAGCTATTTGTACAGGGAGGCAGCTTCAGCAAACCGAGCCATTTTCAGGAAGCCTTTCTTGTCCAGTGCCCCTGGCTATTGCAGGAAGCATCTCTTGAAAGAGAGGGAAACCCTGAGCTGGCTTTGGGTGTGAGGGGCCTGTGCTGCTGGCACTCCTAGAGCCTGAAGGGCCACCACGCCCTCCATTTCCTCTCATTGTGCCTCCTTTCCTGTTTAGCCAGACGGGGAGGCTGCCTTTGAGGACCTGCCTGGATGGAGCTGTTTCATTTCTCCTGTGTCTCCCCCAACAGATCCTAAGACCCACATCTCTGACCCACAAGTGGGTTCTGGAATTT